>JANHZU010001359.1:128037-148775 GCA_032468055.1 Acrochordus granulatus | reverse complement strand
TCCTTCCTTCCTTCCTTCCTTCCTTCCTTCCTTCCTTCCTTCCTTCCTTCCTTCCTTCCTCCCTTCCTCCCTTCCTATTCTATTCTATTCTATTCTATTCTAAACATTAGTTCTTGTTAGTTTTTATTAAGTATTCAGATCAAATATCTTTATTACAATTTTTGACCAGCCTTTACAGTAAAAGAATACAATAAAAAGGAAATAATTTAATAGAGCAGTTTGATATTGGGGACAGTTCTCCAATTCTCCATGGAGGCTTTGGGGAAGTGTAGGCCAAAGGAGGTTGGAGGCAATGTCCCTTTAATTCAGTTTTTGCATAGATCTCAGGATTGGCAATTCATTTTATATCAAGTTGTGCTACACTACCTAAGAATGTTGAAGATACATCAAATGTTCCAAGATGTTTTGGACTGCATGTCTGGAGGATAGTTACTTTAAATTACATAACCAAAGCATAAGCAAAAAGTAATTAGAATAATAATCATATTTTCAAAATGTAAACTAATATAAGTTTCAGTTTGGTTGTTGAGTAATAATTTTTAATAAATCAGGAAGATTCTAACCTGGAAAAACATGTATGTATGTATTTATGTATGTATATATGTCTGTCTGTCTGCCTATCTATCTAATTGTAAGAAAAGAATGCCTGTTTCAATCCAGATGCCTGTTTTTTAAACTTTGTTGCGATGCAATTACCCTGGATGAGTGAGAGTCTTCACAGACATGTCTATCCACCTTAAGTTTGTTAGAATTAATTGGGAGGAATTGTAATTATTTTTAAACCTAAAAACCTGGTTTGTAGATGCATATCAATGTTTTTGTTTTACTTTGTTGAGGCAAGAAATTCATTGTAGTTTGGAAACAGTCCAACAGAGCAAGGATGCCAGTTCCATAAAATTAGAAAGCTGACACACCCAACTAATGAATTTTGAAAATGTTTTCTTTAAAATAAGCGTTTCCTTAGTTCTAGACACTGATTATTTGATTATATGTATACTGTACATCTGTATATTTTTCCAGCAGATCTATCAGTTGCATATTTCAGAATGTCAAAGAATACTGTAAACATGTACTATAAAACTGAAAGATATAATATAAACCCATAAAGTGTCAGTAGGATTTAAGTTACAATTAATTAATTGCTTTATAAGTAAATCCTAAACATGCTCACTCAAAAGTAAGTCATGTCAAGAAGTTTTACTCTCTATGTTTTGTATTGTAGTACTTAAAAACCATCTCTGATGAATTAGGAGGAATCCTAAGTATACTATAAATTAATATATATTAGAAGAACAATTCAACATTACAAAACATGTTTGTAAAGCCTTGCTTAGAAGATGCTGCAACACTGTATGCAGAATCTAAAAAACAAATATTTTCTTTCATCAGAAATATTACTTTATTCCCATTTAACTTTATTCATATTTAATTGAACAAATTAGTAAAACTCATGAGATTAAATAAATTATTTTTTTTTGAAACAATGTCAGTATCTACCAGCCAGATTTTAGTACCCACCACTGTACCAAATCTGGGCCCAGTTCTCAGTGTATGGTGAGTGAATATATTAGGAACTAAGAATTATTTCTTAGTTATAGAAATAATATAGTATGTAATAAAGTTCAAACAAAAACATCAATAATATTTGTGAATATATATGTCAGGAATACCTGTCAGAAAACTAGTTTACAGGCTGTTAGAAGACAGTGCCAATATTTAAATGTACAGACACCCTTGTACAATATATGTGCTGTAAAACTTTATGCTAAGTAAAGTAGGAATTTTATTTTAATATTTCTTTCTGCATTTTATTCTACATCATTCATATTGCTCATTCATATTTTGTTATTTGATTTTCCTGAGCATTTGTTGTTTTTATAGATGCACGTATGCATACATTCAAACATTTACTTCTGTTGATGGAATTGACTTTTTGCTAATATCTTATGGGACTAGCAGGTTGAAACATATTTTAAACAAAGGTAATATAATATATAATAAAGAAATTTCTGATTATATCAGAGATGGGAACTATCAACTCCAGCATTTCTCATCATGGATTATGACAAAGGAGACTGTGAAAATGATATGCATTGTCTGGAAGTAACAATGTGACAGGAAAATAATTCCAGAGCCAATAATTTAGGTATTCTTGGAAAGTTCCATATAATATACATTTTCAGAAAGGTTTTTATGAGTTAAATTTAAGAAAGAATTTCCTACTGTAGACATAATTCATCAGTAGAACAAATTTTATTTATTAAATTTATACGCCGCCGAAATCCGAAGTTGTCAAAAGAGGCTGCTCATTCTCTAGAGGTGCTGAAAGAAAACTTTGATAACAATCTACTATCTCAAAATAGTACTATCCAAGTACTATCTACTTGGATAACTATTCTATCTCAAGAATCAAGGGATTCTTGAGAAACTGCATGTCCGTTTTGAGGGCAAAGATATAATTTCCCTAGTCAAATCTTGCTTCCCTTGCATGCATGTTGATACATGCAGATCATGATAAGCTATATTTATTTCTTGCCCTACAAAAACATGTATTGTGTCAAATACCTGCCACACTGTGTTTACCTTGCTGTCTCCAAGCTATGTTTTGGCATGGTAAGCTACAAACTGAATAGGCTCCACTCTGGAAGAAGTATTAATTAGATCAGGGAACATCCATGGTTTCAATCTGTAGGAATTTTCATTGCTTTGGTCTTGGAGTGCCTTGGGCAATCTCCTCCAGCCAGGAATCTTGAGGGATGTAGAAAATAAAGGAGTTGACCTTGAAGATAATATGCAGGAAGCATTACCTAAGCAGAAGGGGATGAAGCATGTTTAAAGTCTAGAACAACAGTTGACATATGGAAGTGGCTCAGGCAGACGTCTCCCTAATTCATTGAGTTATAAGAAAAAGGAGAGGTTACAGCAAAATCAGACTGGCCAAATTCTGTTATGATAGCCAGTCTCAGTAAAGATATTTTAGCCTTCCGGTGGCGTTGATTTTCTGGTCTGGTTTGGTCTAGCTAGTGGAGTTGACAAGGAATCAACAGATCTCAGAACATTTCACAAGATTTCACAAACAAGAACGCACAAAATCTTTTGCCTGATCTTTGAAATCTCACAATCTTGCACAATTTTGGTGTTCTAATTTTTTTAAAAATTAAATTTTCTCTAGGTGGGGTGGGAGCTAGCAATCATGAGCTCATTTTGTTGCCATTTGATGTAGTTCTAATTTCAGAGTGGAGTGAAGGTGAGGTAAATCAAAGAGCAAATCCAAAAGAAATACTAAGGAATGGTAGCAATTATTTAAAGATTTAAAAGAAATGTAAACATAAATCAAGCAAACAAAAACTCACAAATGTACCCCCCACAGGAAAATAAATCCCTTGAGAACAAGGATGAGTCTTTTAGATTTCATCACAAAGATTAATCTTGAGTACAGTTAAGTCAGAAGTACAGCCATGCCTCATTTGCTTAACGCAGAGAAATTGAGTCAATGCTCCACTCCTGTAAGTAATCATGACATTAATGTAGGGATCAAAGAGAGCATAGAAGAGGCTGTGCATTCTCTGTGGTGTGAGCTCTGCTTCACACTTATAAGGCTACCCATAAGTGAATCTTTCCATTTGGATGTGGTTTCTTCTTTTTTTGGAGGAGAGGAAGCGGTGCAGCTTAAAATTAAATTTCATTTAAATTTAAATGAGTTTTTAAAGGAAAGTGCCACATAAACCTTCCCTTCTTATGCACAGAAGCGCAGGAGGGGAAGGAATTTTGAAATGTTACAGGCTCTTGGGTGCAAGCAATGCATTCAGTAATTCTCAGGTAGGCCTGTTACTTCTGAACAGGAAAACAGTTTGGGCCCTGACCGCTTCCCTTTCCCTTTCTGGGGTCCTTAAAAAACCCAATTACAGCATGCTAATTGTAAATTCTATTGAAGGCAAACACATTCAGAGGATTCCAGGCTGAAGAAAGAGGATCTAAAAATCTCCACTCTCCGTCATTCTCTTATTTGGTGTTCTTGTGTTTTCCACTTTGTTATGGAACTCGTCCATCCCTCCGCATGGGACTTGTCAATAGAATTCCTTAAAACAGCTGAAAGTTGCAACCATAATGGGCAGGCTCCATTACATTCTTTTGAGCATAATTTGCTCATCATCCCAAATATTTTGTTCTCAAAGCAGAAGCAGGGATTCACAACAGGCCAGGAGCTGGAGTTGTAAAAATGATTTCCTTTGCCCTTTCCTGTCAAGTCTTTTCACCTTTTGTTCACACCTCTGACTGCTTCCAACCAATGTATTATATAATAAGGTGATTCCAAGGAGTGGTATAGTGAGTAGCAGTTGAAATCCACTTGCCCCCTATTTGATTATTTTAATCGCCAAGGAAAAGAAAAACCCTCACATCACCCTGACAAATCAGTGATGTGCTGACACAGAAACATGGGAGGATTGTTGCCATTTCAAAAATAATGCTATTTGCTCTTATATTTCCTTTGGCTGTGTGACCATCATCGAGAGAATGGGTTTTCTGAAGAGGAGAAAAGTCATTTTGAATGATGGTTATCCTTTCAAAGTTCACAGCCACATAGTGCTTTTAATGTCAGCTGAATATCTATGTACAACAAAAGGCAGTTGGATATCTCACATATATTGCCTTACAAGCCTTTTAAAAAATCTTATTTCTAGTCCCTGGTAAATGCATTAAGTTCCATCCTGAGTAAGGATGGAAGGATTATGCTCCTCTCTCCATATTTCAGGCAACTGATGATGATTTATATCTAATATTTATTAGATTTATATCCTATCTCTTTTGTACAGGAGCTCAAAGCAGTATACATAGTGCTGTCTTCCCCTGTTTTCCCCAACGACAATCCTGTGAGATAAAAAGAAGAACTGATCTCAAATCACCCAGTGGGCTTCTGTGGTTAAGAGTAGATCAGGATCTGGTCTCTCCCTTCCTAGTCCTTAATCATTACACCACACACTCTCTTCACAAGCTGTTCCTTCAGTGCACATCTTCCAGATAATAATATATACTGGTTTTTAACCCATATAGTTTGGGTTAAAACTTTTAACAGTACTGCTTTGGGGTCCGATTCCTCAGGTAGAATCTCATTGTTGTTCAGTTGCTCAGTTGTGTCCAACTCTTCGCAATCCCATAGACTGCAGCATGCTAGGCCTCCCTGTCCTGCACTGCCTCCCGAAATCCACCCAGACCCACGCCCATACATCTATGATGCTATCCAACCATTTCATCCGCTGCCATCCCCTTCCTTTTGCCTTCAGTCTTTCCCTGCAAGAATCTCATTGCCCTTTGGAAAATTAATGTGAAATTTCTAGTTTGGTTTGCATGTTGCATACTCCTCATCTGGGGTGGCATGTGAACATGGCCAGCCCTTTCTTCACATGACAAGGCAAACATAAACTGATAACAAATAATATAGTTTCCCACATGTACCATTGTTAGGTAGAGGGCAAAACTATTAAATCAGCCTTTAGACTGAATATGAAAAATAACAGAGATGAGTCAGTGATATTCTGAACTAAGAACTCTGATTAGAAACAACCGATCCTTTCCCCCGCTCTTTTCAAGCACTTCTGATATGCATTTCAAATATAACTTGGAAGGCTTGGCATTTTTATTTTTAATCTCATTTGTACCTTACTTCAGTCTACACCAATTTTTGCTGCTCCTTCTTTTACTGAAGCTTTCTCCAGTGAGTTGGAATTGCAACTCCCAGAATTCCCAGCTGTTTCTAAGGCCTCAGGAGGGCACCACATTTGGAAATGTGGTTTTGTAACTAATTACAGGTAATTCTCGACTTCTGGTTCTAGGGACTAGAACTTCTGTTGCTAAGTGAGGCAATTAACCCAGTTAAGATAATCATACAGTCATTAAGCAACTCTGGCTTCCACTGTTGACTCTGCTTGGTGGAAAATGGCTGGGAAACTTGCAAATGGAGATCACATGACCCTTGTGACATACAACTGCAACTATCATACATACATGACAATTGCCAATCACCCAAAGTTTGATCACATATAGTAACTATGAGAATGCTGCAATGGTTGTAAGTGTGAGGATTGGTCATAAGTCATTTTTTTCAGTGCTGTAACTTTGAATAGTCACTAAATGAATGATTGTAAATTGAGGACTATCTGTATCAAGTCCATCTATTTACCTATAATTGGCTATCCGAAACCAATGAAGTTGAAAACTGATTTATATACAAGGGTAGATGCAAATTCTCTATATTGTGCTATACTTAGAGGACTTTTTGAAAGCTGACGTATTGCAATATTGTTACTGCTGGTCAAATTATCTATATTTCATCTTCCGAGCCACAATTGGGCATTGGAAGCAATGCATAAAATCACTATTGATAGAGTAATTGAAGAAGCCATCAGGAAGGTAGATTACCATTTAGTTCATTGACTCAGAACATATGGAGGTGAAGTCTTTAGCAACCAGAGATAAAAGGTCTCAGCTATAGGGTAATAATGCAAAACCTAACGAAACTGCTTCAAAAATAGAAATTAACCTACTCTGTGGATCCTAGATAGCATCCACAGAAAGCCCCCTGCCCTTAAATTAAACCTGAAATCTCACAACGTTATGATGTTCTTGGAGACCATCAAACTGTCATGAAATATGATCATTGTTTGAAATAAAGGAGTTTATTTATTTGCAATATTATTCAAAGGTGCTGTTGTTTGAAATCCCTGCTGATCCCTCAGAGAAACAGAGAAAGCTGGTTGGAGTAATGGCATCACTTGGTCTTCCACAGTCTGATGCCCTTCAGATGTGTTGAAACTGCATCTCCCAGAATCCCTAGGATTCTCTTCTGTACTTATCCTGATCATTAATCAAGATCAGTGATCCAATGGCAAAAAAATTGAGTTAATTTGCAGACAAGTAGTAGAATGATGGATTATCCTGACTCGGCGAACTAATTCATGGGCATCATGTCAACCAGTGTCTTATTTTTGGATCCCAGCTATTCTCTGGGAGCCTACTGGTTTGAAGAATAATCTCCCTTACCTCATTTACTTTGTTTATTGTTCCCAAGCCACAGACCGTCATGGCTCATGCATGAGGCAATCGTCCTGTGGAGCACAGGACGCGCTAGAATGTTTTTTCTGCCATTTGAGCCATGGCAACTGCTGGCACCTGTGTGTTATTTCAGAGGAGTGCATGAAAAGTAGGGCTCTTCTTAGAAGACTTAACACATGGAACAAACCAACATCAGAGCAGGAAATCCAAGACTGACATGCTGCCCTTACTTTGCCCCAGAATGTCTCAGTATGCTGTGTCACGAGCAATTAAATTGGAAATCAGTGCACATTCCTTTTCTAAAACAGGAGCAGATGAATAAAGATGAATGGGCACTCTTATATGTGTTTCAAGCCCTTATTCCTACTTCTAGAGTAGTCAAAGAAGAGCCTAGGAAATGTCTTTCGAAGCAAAGATACAACACTGTTTGCACCAGTGCTGAGCCTGCTGTTAGTGTGAGGTATTTTCAGACTGCCCTTCCGAACAGTCCAGACAAGAAGCACCAACCATTAGTACTAATACTACCTTTACAAATCTGAAAGTACCTCCCCTCTTTTATTCTCCAGAAAACTAGGGAGGGTCCACCCCTCCTTTGAATTCAGATTTACTTTATCAGACCGTTATCTAGGCTGTGGTTCTTCCTCCTGCCTGTCATGTTCCTTCCTACATACCATTACAACCACACGTATAAGGCCAACATAAATAATCCACATGGTGAACAAGTGAAAGGCTCAAAAGCAGAAAGCCTGCTAGAGTAGACTGCAGTATAGTTCGTTGGAAGCAGAGTTTCAGTAGGAAATTCAAAGTCTAATTCGATCAGTCAATCACTTTTTTTCTCTTGCATAGCTGCAAGGAGGGAATTGAAGCATTCCCAAACAAACCACAATTTTCCTTTACATTTTCAGATAAATTAGAACTTAAGCATTGTTGGTTAAGGAAAACAAAAACCAAACCACAGATTCTGAATACAGCTTGTTTTGAAAACCACAGGTGAAGCAAACTACTGTCCTTTGAGACCAATTTTTGGTTATTTAGCTGCAGAGTGACTTCCAATTTTCCCATAACCCTAAAAGAAAAGATGTGGATGGATCATGTGAGCCTAAGCCTCACATTCATACATCCATGGCATAGAACAATAAAACATCTATTTTAAGGCTCTTCAATCAAAGGGGGAAATGCTCTATTTTGCCTTTAAATTACTTTCTAGAAAGAGATAGAATAGATACCAGCATTTATAGTATTGTGGCCAAGAATTTGCATGCTGGTCTTTGTAAGAAGGATGTTGGTATGCTTGATAAAAGGTGAAGTCTGACTAGATGTCTTCCTGAGTTACAGTGATGATCCATCACATGCAACACTTGGTCTTCTGAAGACCTATGTTTTACATATTGTCCTATGTACAAAAGCAAGAGTATTCTGAGCCTAGTACAACTAGTCGTTACTTATGAATGTAATGGAGCCTGCCCATTATGGTTGTAAGTTGTGATGATCATAAAGTGGATCTTCCATGTAACCAACCCAATTTTATGATTTTTTTGTGGCAGTCATTAAGTAAATGGCAGTTGTTAAGAGGACTAGTTATTTGCTATAGGCTGATTTTACCGAAAACTGGAAGTAAATGACAGTTTTCGGCAAAACATCATAAAATGGGGTCATGTGACTGCAGGAGGCTACAAATAGCTGTCAGTGTGGGCTGGTTGCCAAGCCCCTGAAATGAGCTCGTGTGATTCTGTGAGATGGGTGCTGGCTGTCAGAACGTTGGAACTGGATTGTAAGGGAAGTCCATTGTAACTTCAACTGGTTCCTAGACAACAGGTCATTCATTGAGGACTATCTGTACAATGAACTATGTGTTGCTAAATACATCTTCCACCATATCCACCACTGATCATGCTGGTCAGAGTTGTTGGTAGTCTTAGTTCAGCAATAACTGGAGGTTGCCTGTCCTGTCCAAAGCATCCTGGAAGATTTGCATGTGTTTTACTGTGATATAGTGACCTTAAATATACTTGAGCAGAACTCTGTTTTGATTCAGCTAAGTCTGCTTAGTGCTATCGTGCTTCAGGGTTTCTGAGGAAGTCTCTATGTTTGGATGTTTGTGTGAGACATATGTGTGTAGCACATACACCCACTTTATGTGACATTCTGTGCAACTCAGCTTGTCAGTATGCAATTATGGATTTTGCCTGGTTTATTTGCCTTGGCCTGCTCTCAGCTTCCCAGCAAGGGGCTCTGACTAGAAGAATGGATCAGTAATGATAACAACAGGTGACATGTGTCTGAAATATTGGGTGGATAAGGGAAGCTTTTTCCCCCACACCCCTCTTCTGACTATGTGAAGTTTAGAAGCACATTTGCCAACTTATCATTATACAGAGAGATCCACTGATTTAGTAAGACCTCATTGTTTAAATGTTTTCAAAGCAATTGTTGCAATAAAACAGATTACAGGAAGTAGGGAAAGATTGGGCTCCCATTTTCCATACTCAGATTCAGGCATCATTGATTTCTTTACTTCTAGTCAGTGTTTTCAGAATATATGACAATATTGTACTTTTCCCCTTCCCTATTAAAACTACAGGCATACTTCAGTCTTTAAGCATTAATTATTTTATTATTTTATTTTTAGACTTTTCCAGAACAATTTCTAAAGGAATGCACAGAGATAGCAACAATTTAAAATCTATCAGACCCATTAAGTAAAAGTTATCAGCACTGTGAGAAAGAACAGTTTGATTATATTATCTCAATAATTCTTTGGAAAAGAATATCATTATTTGCCTTTCAGAACAATAAGGATTGGCTCTATACTTTCTTCAAACAACCAGGAAAAGACATCCTAGTACCTTCGGCCATAATGGAAAATACTGCTTGTTGTACAAACCAGTCTGCTTCCTTATAAAACGGATTTGAAACACAATCTTGCCTCTGAAAATAAATCATATGAAAGTGTAGGTCATTTAAGGCTCTTATTCTGCATTTGTCTTGGGGATACTTGATCAAATGTTTCAATATATTAACTTGATGTGGAGGACATTGCAGTAAACCAACCTAGAAGTCTCTATATAGTCTGACTGGAGATGTTCCATGTAGGAATCATAGTTTGTGTGCTTCCTCATAAGAGATAATAGTTTGTGTGCTTCCTCATAAGAGATAATCGGCGCAGCTCTGCATATGAATAAATTCAACGAGCACGTCAGACCTGAAAGAGTAGAGGATCTTTTAAATCACTAGTTGAAACAAGGCAAAAATATTCAGTGCAGTGGTATAGAGTTGTGTTGGATTCCTGAATTTAGCTAAAGGAAAACTAACTTTCCAGTTTGTGTCCCTGCTTGCAATATCTTGAGAAAAATAAGATAAAAACTTAAAAGTGGAAATCCCCAGTTTTGGGGGCAATTAGGCAAGCGAGTAAGTTGCTTACTCTCAACAATAGTCTTGCTTTTGTACATAGGACAAGGATGATCCTAAGTTTTATCCATTGCATCAATTCAGAAATTTTCTATAAGGGTTAGAAAACCTTGTTTTTTTGCTAGAAAAGTTTTGTCTGTGGCAGTTATCCAATGATAGCTTCCATCAACAAACAATGAACATACTTTTGTTTGACATTTAATTTAAGGCTTGAGCCAATACACTTTGGAAGAATAGACCAGATCTTTGATTCCTCCGAAGTTAATTCCTCACACATTAACACCTTCCTTTAACCAACCGGAGAGATGACCTTCTTCTGCATTAGAGGCAAAATGCAATGATGTAGTTCAGGAAAACAGTGAAATTGGCCCTTTTCCTCCTCGGCTGTAGCCTGTACAATTTCCAAAGGAATGTTTCAAATGATTATTCTTCCATTATGATGTTATTGCCTACATAAGAGTGGAATCTCGAGTGAAAATAATCGTTTTCTCTTTTCCTCTTGGAGCATTTTGGCTGTGGTGCCAAATGTACAACAGAAACAACTGTGGCCAAAAAAAAAAAGTCAGATGCTACAGTACATCAGTGTTTAACTACTAAACATTTTTCTTTCTTTTTTAAAAAAATATTTCTAATATTTTACCTTTTGGACGGATTTCAATGCATTTGGGGTCCGGAGTGACTCAATCATTCTAAGTTTCCATAATCCCTTCTGGGATTTCTTTACAATGGCTGCATTATATAAGCTGTTGCCATTTCTAACCCTAATTGGCCAAAGCATGCTTCTATAATACAATACTGCCAGTTGTACAATGATCTATTTTTGGCAAAACATTTAGCATCTATCCATATGTAAATACAGATGTTTAGCTAAAGATAACAAGTCTCTTAAGTGGCCTTGAAAACTTCTTTTAGAGTTATGGTAGCTTTCTAGGAAAAAGGGAATTCTGCATAAACTTCCCAGGAGAACTATTTTAACAAACAAAAAATTGAAAATTGGGGACGGGAGGAGGTGGTGTGAGTTTGGGGCAGTTCATAACAAGCTACTGTCAGAGAAATATTAAATATACTGAAGTTGGTGAAAGTTTCTTTGAGTAAACTGTAGAGCCAGAGGCAAAGTGAAAACATCTTAAAAAGCAAGCATGGCTGTTTTAAAAAGTAACACATTGTCTGACACAAAGCCAAATCCAATTGATTTAAAACAGGGCACTCAATTTGATCACAACATAATCTGGTAGGAGAACTCTGGTAAGCAGAGCTTTGGACCATATGTTCTTGTTTATGAGTGACCTGGAAGGCCAATAAACAAAGAATTACAATAATCAAAACAGGAAGGTGCAGGTAGATTTGTGAACACAGCTGCTTAAAGTAAAAAAGACAAAATGGCTGACTTTCCAGATTTTTTTTTTAATGAGAAATGTGATAGTTTCAGAAAATATACATAACTGAGGTAGGTCTCCTTGGTTATTTTTACACTTAGCTTTATGTCTCCAGGGTATGGGATGTGAACATGCCTGGGTCTAAAAAAGAGCTATGAAAATTACCTTCCCCAACCTGGTGCCTTTCAAATATGTTGGAGGAGACCAGCTCCTAGAAGGGGAAATGGGACAATGGGAAATGTACTACACTAGTGTGTCTCAGCGTTGGAAGGTTTAAGATGTGTGCATTCCCAGAATTCTCCACCCAGCATGATAAAATCCATATTGTACATTTTAGAGCTGCTAACATCAAGAAACATTGCATTGGACCATTTCACAACATTGCATTTTAATGTAGGACTTTGAGTGGTTTTGCTGATTGGTGGAAGAATAACATACAGGGGTCTAACTTTGATAGGGTATCCTGAAGTCTGGGTGTAGCTAGGCCCCAAGAAGACACTCCCAAGTAAGTCTTCTTCAAGTCAGGTTTGACTCCTGCTGACTTCATCCATGCAAGGCTCTTGGATGTAATATGGAGTTAGTTTGTCATTCCAACTTCTTCTGGGCTGTTTTTGGACTTCTTTGGCAGTCTCCCATTCAGGTATACAATCAAGCTGACCCTGCTTAACTTTCAAGCGCAGATAAGGTCACCTGGATTTTGCCAACAGTTGAGTCCCAAAAATAGTAGGACTGAAAAAAATCCTTTTTTAGAGATTCTAGAACACAGAATTTTTTTTACAGAAAATATAGGCTTCCAAACATCCTGTGTCATGTCATGTAGGGTTTTACAGGTGGTAACTACACATATGAAACAAAATCCACTTGGTGTGTTTTTTTTAAATGACATGAAACTACAGAGAGATAAAGGAAGGAGTACAGCTGAGATAATAAGGAATAACAACCTAGAGTTAGTCTTTTCTATTGTTACAAGGAATTAAAAATTCAGTGTTACATTTTTCTACTGTTATAGAATTATATCTCATCAGTAGATGTGGTTTTCCTTTCTCTGAGAGGTTAGAAATTTGGAATAGAGAAACAAAAGATGCAAAGTGGTAACAGTTCATTTTTCTCTCCCATTATTATTCTCTTCTAAATCCATTCTGGGCTAATTTTCATGTTTTAAAACAATTTTTAAGTTTAAAAAAATTGATTGTAATGTGCATTAAGTTCATAATTGACAGGACTTTTACCCATTATTAGACTGTTCCTAATTTGTACCTTTTATGGAAATGTACATTCATGGCCAAGAAAGTAGTAGGGGAAGTTAAAACAGTAGAATTTCAAGAAAACATTCTGATCCAAGGAAGGTGGCTTCTTAAGCAACTTATTCACTTGCCAAATTGCCCCCAAAGCTGAGGATTTCCACTTTTATGTTTTCACCTTATTTTTTCAAGTGCATAAAAGTAAAAAAAAAATCAAGCATATTAGTAACATGGAAGTGGCTTGTCATTGCGTTCTTCAACTTCTGTCTGTCCTGGTATTTTCTAGTACTGTAATCTCCTGCTGAAATACAGGTTCATGGGGGCATAGTGGCCAAGTGGTTAATGTGCTGGGCTTCTTGGCTGGAAAGTAAGCCACTCGGTGATTTACAACCTAAGTGCTGCCTCGTAACCGAGTGGGCTCCCATTACTTGCTCCAGCTCCTGCCAACCTAGCAGTTCAAAAGCATGTAGACATGCAAGTAGAAAAATAGGTGCCACTTTTGGTGGGCAAGATAACAGTGTTCTGTGCACCTTGTATAGTCATGCCAGCCACATGACCACGGAAGTGTCTTTCAACAATGTTGGCTCTTTGGCTATGAATCTGAGATGGCCACCGCCTCCTAGAGTTGGAAATTACTGGCAGGGGAAATCTTTACATTTTACCTTTACCTTAGTCCTTGTTCAGTGACTCTCTGTTCAATGACCATTCAAAGTTACAATGGCACAGAATGTACAGGTATTGACACTGGGTCCTTATAGTTGCAAAGCCTCTCACAGTCATGTGATCACCATTTGCAACTTTGACTGCTGGCTTCTGTTAAGCAAAGAAATGGGAAAGCCAGCAGGAGGTTGCAAATGGTGATCACGTGACTATGGATGCTACAGCCATGTGGGATTCGTCTAACAACCACAGTTGGAACTGTCATCATAAGTCAGTGCAGTCATGTGAAGTCAAGCTCTGCAACTGCATCACTTAGTGACAGAGTTGCTGATCCCAATTATTCTTCAGTAATAACTCAGGGATATATAGGGACTATTTTAAAGATGTATGAGTATTTCTTGTTTTGTTAATATGTGGTTGTTGGCAGCAGGAAGAATAAGTTAATGTTAGTGTGAAAATTGGTTTGAATTGTGGTTCTGGGTGACATCTTTTGGGGGTTAAAGATCTTGGATAGCTCATTCATTAGGATCATATAAATGAGATTAGTCTAAACAAACTAATAATCATTGCTCTTGTTCTTTTGTCATAGGGTACAATGATCACTTCTCCTTTTTTGTATGTTGTTACAGGAGGATAATGGTAGTTGAGATGTGCAGCATTTGTCACTAGAAATCATAAATGTTGCAAGATCAGTTTTAGGACTATGGAATTTGATTCCTCAGTCACTCAGAGTTCACCAAGGCAAATCTGTCAGTTCAGATTTATTTTATTTGTTTATTTAGTGAGTGTTTTCATGCTTCATTTAAATAGCATTGTTTTTGTGCTATTATTTGTATCTCTATTATTTCAAAGATATATAAATTGCTTTTATTATACGCCTCTAGGAGGGTGCAAGATAATATTCAGTATGATGAAATGATAAATTATGGTACTCAAGTCGTACCACATATACTTTGTCACATTATAGTCTTGCTTTGCATTTTCATTTTGTATAATTTTAATTCTTTTGAAACCATCTATCCAAAGAGGTCTATAATAACTAACCAAAATAAAATAAGCAAATCTTCTTGCTTACCTTTAAGGAAACATGGATAGCATTGCTTTGGACTATCGACTGTTTTGTTAGCATCATCAAGTTTACTTGTTCTGCTTCATATCAGCATAATGGAATGGCACTGATAACTACTGACAGTCACTACAATGTAACCATATCCTTCCATTAGTCCTTGTTTATGGATCGAACACCTGAGAGCTCCAAATTGAAGTCTAATTTGCATAAGTATTGAGGCGAATCTTGATCTGATCACACTACTGGAATCATTTTCTTTGAATATAAGATAGGAAGGACATTTCAAAGGCAATGTTTTATTTCAATGTTAAACAGTCTAAAATGAATAGATACAAAGGATGTGATTATATGGTTTAATCATCAAGAGGCATTGTATCTGGATGGAGTTGAGAACTTTTGGTGTTGATCTTTGGAGAATAGCAATAACATTCTTGTTGTATTTCTTAATTGATAGATCCTATAAGACAGAACTCCCCAGAGTGATGTCCCTTAATCATGATGCCCCTGGTTATGCAGGCTGGACATTCTGGAAGCTATTGTTCAATGCAATAGAAAATACCAGGCTTTAACAGGTATTTGTGGAGCCAAATCTTCCATAAGTGACTTCAAATATCATGCTAAATCTATAGGCATACGGCTCAGTGCTGTATGTGAGCTAGCCTACACTCACTTGGTCAACAATCCATGGTTAAGACAAACTATGACTTAATGTTGTATGTGAACCCAACTTATATTATGAACAACACAATGAAGGTAGACATGTAGGAGAAGAAATGGTAGAGCCAGAGTGGGGAGTTAAGTGAGGCATTAGACTGGAATTTCTATGTATCCACAAATGCACAAAGTCCAGTCCTCCCTGACTGCCGTTGTACTTTATCGTACATCTTACAGGTGCTGGACCGTTAGCTGAACAGATTATTTTGAATCAGTTAATTTGAACTTTGATGCCTGGGTCTGGTCTTTTATGCCTGACAAGATGCCATAAATTTGTAATCTAATTTTACTTGTTAGCAGATTTGGTTTATGCATAGTATGAAGAACACTGGAAAATATAACTTATTCATCATTCTAATTCTGGCTAGAGGGCCACTTAAAGTTCCAAGGCTAGAAATGAGATGTTGAGTTCTAGTGTTGTCTTAGGCCTGAACTCAGCTGAATGACCTTGGGCCAGTCACTCTCTCTCTCTGCCCTAGGAAGCAAACCACTTCTGGAAACTGCAGAGACTAATCCCAGAATCAGCAATTAAAAAAAAAAAAATTCTAGATAACTGGCCCTGGATTTTTTGCTCCTTTCTGGAAGGAGACATCATTATTTTGTAGCTCCATTTAAGAATTTGAGAAACAATACACATTTTGAAAGAGGAGTAAAATGGTTTGAAGACCTTCTTCACCTATGGACTCAACAACCTCCATGAGGTTGCTGGTTTCCCTTCCACTATGTCTCCCATGGTCATAGTACTTACTAGAAAGAAATGTCAGATAGGTTTCCATGCTTGGGAGAAGAATGTTACAAAGTCACTTGTTTTGCCATGATACTCAATCACTTACATGTGGCAGCAGTCATCATTTTTTTCACACAAATGTCCTTCCTGGCATGGATATTATTCTCATTCTTCTTTAGTAAGAAGCAAAAAAGTAATTAATTTGGAAAAATCAAGATTAATGATCAGATATGCAGATGTCTGGTTCATTAATCCAATTTTAATGAATTAGAAACAAATTGGATTGGGGGAGTCTGCCCCAATACTATGAACGATTCCACAAGCTCTCTGTTTCAGATGGTGGGATGAACACATTCTGGAAGCCAGAAGCTCTCAAGCCGCTGTAATATATTGTTTAGCACATTGGACTTCAGCCAAGGAGTTTTGATTTTAAATCCTCATTCATAAAGCTGACTAGATGACCTTGGAGTATCATTACTTCCAGCTGAAGCTGCCTCAAGAGAACTGTTATGAGGATAAAATGGTGGAGATAAAACTATGTACGGTAAGCCAAAGCCTCTGGTTATTGAGTGGGATGATAAAATACCACAAAGAAATATTTCCATATTATTAAGAATGAGGATCCCACCATGAATTTACACTTTTGGCAAATTAGTCTCTTTTTTGCCATGGTACTGTCTTGCATTGCTCAAAAAAACAACAACCCCAACTTACCATTTCAGATGGTGCAATAGCATCAAAAAGGAAAAGGATGTGATAAGTTGGGGGAATTACTCCTTTGCTATTGTAGGTGTTCATTGCTTTATGCCTGCATGTAAAAAGGTGACATGGGTTTAACAAAGCCATGGAATGCACAGAGACTAACAATACAGTTCATGGTGCCTTGTTTCCAAAAACTGCCACTTGAGCCCTGGTACAATATGGGCTCTGTCGTAAAAGTCATTAGGAGCAAAAAAATAAAGCTTCAGGTGCAGGCTTCAAGAATGATCTTTTTTATTTTTGTTTTAAAAAAACATCAGAATGATGCCATTAAAAACAGATGGGAATTCTATAAAGTATTGAAAAAGAAAATGTTTAATTATGAGCCTTATGTAAAACCCATCAAAATTGGATTGATGTTTTGGTGATGTTGCTGCGTAAGGTTTTAAGGAGTCCACAGTGAAACATTAATCTTTCATTCTTTTAAAAATGATATTTTCCTTAACCAGATGACAAATTCCATCTCTTCGCTGTTGAAATCATATATCCAGATTAATAGCATTTACTCTAATGAAATAAAAAATTGCAGGTAACATGCATCAGCTGACAAAAATCTATCCTGCATGGTTGTATTTTTATCCTCCTGATCTTTTACTCTGGAAGGTAAATCTATGCTCGAAAACATTTTCATCCCATTACATACCTACAGTATGTAAGAGCCATATTTCTAGACATTTTTTAAAAAAACTTTTCCAACTGAATAAACACTTCTGTGTTTTTTTTTAAAAAAGTAAAGGAAATCAGCAAAGATTCAGCTTTTTCCATGTTGCATTCATTTAGGGTTTTCATCTTCTTTTATAAACGGACAAGGTGGTATTTATAAAATATAAACCACATTAGCTCCACCTTCTTTCTGGGACAATCTTGGGTTTACTGCATGGATTCTGATCCAAATATCAGGACATGGAAAAGTTTTCTGAGGGTCAGTATGAGGAAGCTTTAGCAAGCCAAAAGACATGTTCAGTTTGTTGATGCAGGCAATCAAAATAGAGTGGCAGCATATTATATGGTTTTGTTCCAGTCTAGGTAAAAGTTATGGTTAAGGAATAAATGGGTCGGATGCTAGCCTCCTACAATGGAGTTGGGTTACTGGAATGAGGGCTGATTATATGACTGGCTTTTCAGTGCAAAAGCCAAACTAATCTAGCATCCTTCTTCACACAATTAACAGCTGGATCCCTCTGCAATACATGGATCCATAACATGAAGGTACTATTTTTTCCCCATTGTTGCCTATCAGCAACTGAGAGAGAAGAGTTCAGGAGACTGTTTATTGTTTGTCAATAATTTCAGTACATTCTTGTTCAGTGTTATAAATTAGACCTCTACCAGTTTTAATTAGATGAGTAATTGGTATATATTACTTCATCCTTGGATTGTGAACTGACAGCTACGTTCTGGAGTTTCAAGCAAACAGGTATGACACAGCAACAGTGGGAGCTAAGCTTCACTAGCTCTGGATCAACAGTTTTTCCTATCCCAGACACTACTTTTTACTAATTACAATTGTAAAATATTAATAGTTATTACTATGTAATTTAAAAAAAAACATTTAAATTTAAAGCCAGCTATGAAAATTTCCAGCCAGTAGAGCCAAAGAGAATTGTAATCCAGAAGACATTGGATTTGGAAAAGGTTGTGCTGCAAGTCATTCCTGTTTGGATAATAATTCTTAATGGAAGACTTCTGAAACTCATACCTCAAAGCTAACTGAAGTAATCAACAGAATTGTTGGCTTAACCAGAACTACCACTAATATATACAATATGATTAGAGAATCAAGAGGTTGTTAACTTTCTCTTACTTGTGATTCCGGTTCCATGTGTAAAGTTAATGAGTCAGGAAGAGACCTTAAATACAAATTTAAACCTAGTCAAAGTTCTCCAGTGGTACTAGAGAAATCATTCTAAATACTTCTTTGAATGGTTTGAGTTGTCTCTTAAAATATAAGTTAAATAAATGTTAAGATGAGTCGCATTGCAAGGATTTGCCTCTATCTCTCTAGGCTATGCAATTTTTCAAAATCAGTCTCCACAAGAAGTTTTCAAGTACTGTACATGGGATAGTGAACTTAGCCTACAATGCTCTGCAGCCAGCACTTCATTTCTTTGGAAAAAGCTGCCATCCTGGGAACTAATGTAGTTGTGCTAAGATGTTGCATGTGGGCATTATGTTTGTAATCATACAACCTGTTGGAGATGGAATTCAAATCCCTGAATCAACTTAATATCCCTACGCCTCCAAAGGGCAGGGGTATAGAGTGCATTTAAAAATGATCAGAAATAAAATCTTGCAGGTAGCAATGAATGATAATTGTTTGTACAAAATTCACAGATAATATGTTCATAACTTGATTACAGGATCAAATTAGGTTTTGTTTTACTAATGTTGGACTATCCTAAGTTTCTTGTTCTGGGAGATTTTAATGTCCATGTTGAACTTGCTCACTCTGGACCAGCCCCAGCTTTGTGAGAGTTATTTCTCATTTTGCTAAAAGAAGGTTTCCAAAACAAAACAAAAATTTCCCACCTGCACAAAACAGGCAAGGACACGGATTAGAATTTTATCTATATGTAGCTGACTCACTTGAAAATAGAATATTAGTTGGAATTCTTGTTTTGTAACTTTATCTTTCCTTTTAATATTATTAATTAAAGTTCTTAGATTTGCTCTCTCTTCCTCTCTTTTGGATTGAGTATTCCTAATCTAGACTGCAAGAACAGAAGTCTGACAAGGTGCTATGTAGTCCCATGTTTGCAGCATGGTTGGATTTATATTTTCTTTGGCTGGAGTTGAAGATTTGAATGTGGAATAGCTTTGTGACCTTGTTGTAATGTATCAATCATTCCTTGGTCAGTTTTAAATTAGTGTTTATACACACTTTACTAGGAGGGAGGACTGATTAATAGGTTTGACCCAGGGACCAAACGGATCCAGGTAGTTTCCTTAATGAACTTCTGGAGATACTGTTAGCAATACTGTTAAAAACCTCATTGATTTGTTGCATATGGTGGCAGCCTAGGAAGTTGATATTAGTACTCCTAAGTGCTTTCTTTCTCTCACAGAGATAAATCAGCCCTTTGGTTTACTAGTGACTCGAGAGCAATGAAGTAAACAGGCTGTCTGCTGAAGCACAAGTGGAGGAACCCTTGAGATGGATCAGATCAAGCATGGAATGAGGCCCATTTGAATTTCTGTGTCATTGTATCAAGGCAGTGAAGAGTGCTTATATCTCTGCAGGGGAGTCCATAGGAGTAGCAAGGGAAGGGACAAGTGATAAAACATGCATTGCACTGTTGTGTTATATACTTACATAATTGTGTGCAACAAAGCAAGCTGACATTATTGTGAGGGATTTCCTTCATCCAGATGTCAGAGTGGAAAGATAAAACAGTGATTTGCTGTGAGCAACTTGCATAATTCTTTTAGGATTAAGTCCTTCAAATCTTCTTGACTTGATTTCCAGTGTTGAAACAGGTGTGGCAATTGTGCCAAGCAAGCACTATTCCTGATCTGAGAACAGGGCTACGATAGACATATTGTGATCTATTCCAGGCTTGATAAATATCCTTTTTTCACAGTCCCAAACGAGCAGGACAATAATCAAATCTTGAGTGAATGCTCAGATGCATCTGCTGTTGTTGTTGTTGTTCAGTTGCGCAGTCGTGTCCAACTCTTCGCGACCCCATGGACTGCATTACGCCAGGCCCCCCTGTCTTGCACTGCCTCCCGGA
>JANHZU010001359.1:45201-58666 GCA_032468055.1 Acrochordus granulatus | reverse complement strand
ATTAAAGAAGTCACACAAATGCCTTGAGAACCACTGTTCTACTCCCAGAATGCCATCATCTATCTTGTCAAATCACTTACCTTGCAGTGGCTTCTTCATTTCAGAGAAGAGAAAGAAGTCACTGGGTGATTCTTCATTCAAATGGGGGTATGGGGCAAAATTTCATAGCCAAACCTGTTGGCTTCCACAGCAGATGCTTGGGCAGAATGAGCAGGTGCATTGTTGGCTAAGAGATGGATGTCTTTGCTGATCATACCATGAAGTTTTTCTTTCACTGCATGTTGCAATTTCTGCAGAAGGTTGTAGTAGTAGATGCTGGTAATGTCTAACCCTTCAAAAGGTAATCAGTTAGGATTAGACCACAACACTCCTCCAAAACAGACAGCATGACCTTCTTGCAGATTTCTGCACCTTGGCCTTTTTGAAAGGGAGGAGGAGGAGTGCTTCCACTTCTTGCTCATCTCTTTAGTCTCTAGATCATATAGGTAGACCCAGATTTCATCCATAGTTATGAGTCACACAAAGAAATCCTCTTCATTCTACGCCAATAGAGTCAACATCTGGTTTGAAAGTTTACATTGAGATTGCTTGTGAAATGGAGTCGGCAAGAGGGGAACCCATTGTGCTGACACTTCAGACATGTACAGTTACTCATGTATAATTTTCCTCACACTTCCATAACTAAAATCAACTTCATTCATTATCAATTCAATGTCTTCAAGGATAGAGAGAACACCATGTCAAGATCACCTGTGATTGAGGGTTTCCTGGATTGAGATTCATCTATGAGGGACATCTGTCCAGTTTGAAAGTTCCTTTTCCATCTCACAACTGTGTCATATGATGGACTTTAATCACCATAAACAGATATCATTTATCATGGATTTGGTGGGCACTCTTACCCTTCAAATTGAGGGATGTGATAAAACTGTAGGCTTTAATTTTGCCCATCATGTACATTATTGGCATTTACTGCACCTGAAAGTAAACAAATTGACATAAGTAGCTTTAATAAGTAGCTTTAATAAGTAGCAACATCATGCACATGAGGATTCATGATTATGCTAATAAAATTACATCAGGATACCTCAATAACTTCATGGTAATAATTAAACCTTTACGATACCCCTTGGTATTTATACATATGTATATATCTCACAATAAAGTGACTCTAATTGGCTTACAATAAAAATTATAAAATCAAACTCTTAAATGAAATACAATTAAAAAACATCAACAAGATTATTAATACCAGGATAGTTGAGAAAATTGATTATTAAAAACAATGCAACAAATCTGTTTCTGTTATGATGCAAGCAATTAACTGCATCCTAGAATCAAAGAGCTAGAAGATACAGACATCTATCTGCTCTAATCTTTCCTGAAAGCAGCACCATCCATTCACCTGTTCTCATAAACAGGTCCTTTGTGGCTTGCAGTTAATCAAGCAGAAAGGTGCAGTTGTTTCAGAGACAGATGATCTGAGTATTTTCATACTGTCTTGGTTACATAGAATATTTTCCTACCAGATTAATCATTTTTCCCTTGTCTGTCGGGGAAAAGGCTTTTGATTTTTCTGTTGAATACATCTTTTATTGGCCTTGGTTTTGTTCCTCTAAGGCTTTCTTTTCCCTTTAGCTGTCAGATTGCTGCTGTGGCAAAGATTGCAATATTTTAATATCTGCATGTGTCCTAATTAATTTACATGTAGAGTTTTTTTTATGAAGTTATCATTAGAAAATAATTGCAAGATTGATGTCAGCCTTGCAAAGTAGTCCAGGCAAGAAGCAAACCCAGGAGTACTGATTTTAACTTTGTTGCAAGGTTACATTAATGGAATCTTTCAAGTCTAAAAGAACATCTTTCATCCCTTGTCTTTATAGCCTCAGAAACTAGAGAGGATCCATTCTGAGACATTTGCCATGCCCCATGCCTTCTATGGACTTAGCTGCTGCTTATCTGATCATTGTCTAGTATATGATTCTTTCTCCTGCCTTCCCAACTCCTTCCTACATCTCATTATGGTGATCCAGAATCTTCTTTCTCTTGGATTTCTTTTTATATGTATCTGAACCTTCACTTCATGAGCAAAAATGCATGTGAAGACAGTAGGAGCAGCTTCTAAAGCAGCTACATAAATCTTGAAAAAGGTATACTTTTTAAAGAATTTGTATAGTCCTGATATTTGGAGTGGGACATGCTTTCCAGAAATAATGCTGAGTATTTTTATGTTAACTGAATCTACTGATGTAACTTTAACAGTAGCCTGGAACACAGAAATTAGGTGGATAAGGTATCTTCTTTCAAATGTTTTTATGCCCACATATACCTACTGCTTTTCTATGGATCTAAATGCTAAATACTTTTGTTCGTCTATGTTCACACATATTTATAATAGATTAGTGAAATTAATCTTTTCTCTGCTATGTTAAATATTTCTTATGGTTAATTTAACCTCCTTTTAAAATCACTATTATGCTAGTATTTATTTTGTAAAGATGTAGTAACAATTTAAATAATTACAAGCAGTTAACAATGTATGTTTTCAGATAGACAGCATCCCTGGCAACTGACCATCTTTTCCTAGACTATCTTGTTGTAAGTGTGTGAACCAAACCTTTACATTGAAATTACCCCCTCAGTCCTGAAAATAAGAGCCATCTGGACTAGCTTATATAAAACCAATACCATGCAGTGTTAGTGTTGTGTCTAATGATGACTGAAATACACACACGCACAAAGATATACATACACTTATATAGGACTTAGACCTTTTATTATTTTACAGGAATTTTCTATTTTCAACTTGTTTATTAATCCTTTAGAAATTGCTTAGAAACTCTTGGCAAAATAATCTGATCACACAGAGTGGAACATGCTATGGACAGATGGTCTAAGGTCTCATAATTTAATAGGCATATGCTTGAAATGTAATTGTGGATTGCTGTTAACAGAATTGTGGTTTAAGCTCCGGTGGATCCTGTTTGGCAAGAAGACTCTACAGATGTTGCTAATCTTTCCTGCTGTTGTCAGAGAATGTATTGAACTAGAAGCAGACCTTGTTAGCCTACTATCTTTGTAAAATAATAAAAGCTTTTAAAGCTTAGACATAAATAGTTGGTAAAACTGAACTTTTTAAAATCTAAATGTTAATCATTTTTAAGATTTATATTGTTTCAATTTCTTTTTCTTCTCAGTCATGAAAAGGTATCTTAAACTTTTGCAAGCATTTTAGTTCATTTTATTTTATTTAATTTGGCTTATCTCATGCCTCAGTCATAAGCACCTTAGATGCTTACAATAAAATCTATCTATCTATCTATCTATCTATCTATCTATCTATCTATCTATCTATCTATCTATCTATCTATCTATCTAATCCTTAAAAGTATCAGCATATCCTGGGCCATGCCACTTTTTTCATATGTTTTAGGTTAGCGATTGTATGTTTTAGGTTAGCAATTGAAGAATCAATTATCAACTGTCAAGCCAAAATAATAATTTTACTCAAATAATTTAATAATTGAGGAATTTTGAGTAAATTAAAGAGCCTCACTAAGACAAACCTTTCTGAAGAGTTTATTATTTTCTCAGATTTATTTATTTCTAAAATTATATAGTTTTGTTTAACCATGTTTCTAGATTAATTAAGCAAGAAAATATGTTGAAAGAAATTTGAGATAGTAAATAATTGACCAAAAGAGAACACAGAGATAAATTTTGTAATTTATGATGGCATTGACTTCTTCATAAAATAAAATTCAGGGCAAATTTAATTGTTATTGTTTAGAAAAAAAACTTTTGGAATTTTTTTGTAAAGTCCAGTGTTCTGCAAGTTCCTCAGTATTGTTGCAATGTTTTATTTATGGTTTATAACAGTAATTTCTATCCTGCCTTTCTGTCAACACAGACAAGAGTAGAGAGCCTGGAATCAATATAAGTTAAATTTGTTAGGATGACAAACTAAATCCGCTTTCTTCAATGGGTCTGAGAGAGTTATTTTTCACACTGATAAGAAGTCTAGCACAAGTTACCAAAATATTTATACCATTCCATCTTTACGAAAGCAGCAAGCTTCCAGCTCCCTTCATTATAAAAGAACAAGAAAATGATTAAGGGTTTTGCTGCCAGAAATTGTCTATATATAGGTGCCTTATTTGAAAGTAAAATACTCTTTGGAATTCTTGTGCTGCAACTTTAACCTTTCTTCTAATCAGAATTACTAATCAGAGTGTTGAGTTATTTGTAGGATTGTTTCTAGCCCAGAATGCTAGAAGAGAAATCTGACAGGATCAGGTCTGATTAAATCTGGGCCTAGCTGGTAAATGTTAAAAATGAAAAATATTTAAATAACCATCAAATTCTTCAACAAAGACCAAGAACATAAACCAACTATCAGCAAAAGAAAATTACAACATTGTTGTCTTTGAAATAAAACAAGTTATGATGCTCACAAATAGAAAGAGGGTGGACATGTTTTGGAATCATCTTTCCAAACTTTTAACCTTTAAACTGATTTGAATTGTTCTGATTTTATTGTTAGGTTTTCTATTTTCTATTGGATTTTAATTAGTATAAGCTGCCTTCAAGTGCTTATAGAAAGCAGAAAGGCAGAGTGTATATTTAATAATAAAGAATATGAGAATAAATATTGGATTTATATAAAATCTCAGATTAGTTCCCTGTTGGTTAAGATAAAGCCACATTTAACAAAACTGATAGGTAGATATAACCCTTCTTCTATTCCAAATTTGACGAATTCCTTTCTGCCATCCTATTTGCTTTACTTCAGACATCAGGAAGACTTGTTGATAATTTGTGTTTCTATTTTCTTTAAATCTTTACACTCTATGTAACATGCAAGAAGCAGAGATAAACAATAATAAGCAATCATTTTATTGGTATGATTTGCGTAGTTCTTAAAGATAGAAGTTTTTAAGATAATTAGACTCTGACATACTTGGCAGTGACAAGAGAAACAGCAAATTTTTAAGAATCTCCAATAGTTTGGATCTTATCTGAATTTACTACATTGCCCTGGACTGACACTACATGAACTTAGAAGATATTTAAACGTGGAATGTGTTGCCATTCATAGAACATGGTTTTGTGTCTCCCTTAGGAATGCTGAATGCTAGCATTTAATTGAAGTCCATATGCATATAAATAAATAAATACATACATACAAATATATACTTACCCTATGTATATATCCTCTCTTATATTTTTATGGTGCATGAGAGGAAAAGAATGGGATCCATTAGCTTGTCTCTGTAAAATCAGAAAGAGTTTTAAGATACTATGCATTATTTGTACAACTGGGACTCAAAAATTTTGCAGTTGATTTTATGCTACTTTGCTCATAATTCAGTAATAAACTGTTGACCCATGGTAATATAGTAGTACACAATATTAGAGACTGATATGTGAGTGGAAAAATAACTGCTAAATATTTTATAAATTGTAGAGTTAAGGATTTAAAAAAATTATTCTCAACTGTGTTAAGCTGGCCTCAACTGCACCCATATTTCTTTCTTCCATTGTTGCTTTATCTAGTTGAAAGCCAACGGAAAATGGTGTGAAAATGTCCAGCCGACTTTACTTGGATTAACAGCAAGAGAGTCAGGGTTTTGAACAATGAATGTTTGACTGCTGAACACATGAAACAAAAAATGAAATTAACCAACAGTAGGAAACCACAAACAGCCAAAGCATTCAGTTGTTCACTATTTGAAGGATTAACTTCTAAATCATGTAGAGGTCCCTTGATAGTTCAGGTAGTTGGGCACTCAAGGGTACATAAAAATACACTTTAAAGTAGAAAATGTATTTCTCCACCTATAAACTGGAGATTTACTGTTCTGCTGTGATATTTTTAATACCAGATTTTTTTGCCACTGTCTTTAGTATTTAAACACAGTTTGTCTTTGACTTTCTGTGTTGGGAACAAAACAGTATGTCAATGATATATTGAGGCAGATGCTTCAGAAGCAAATATATTTAAACAAGATAGTATATGTGTAAAACATAAAATCCTATGTTACGTACTGCCTAATTTTGGGCAGCTTTATTTAAGTCTCTATACAGTTGGTTAGGCCATTTTTTTTAAATTGTCAAAATATACACATTTCATTAGTTGAAATATCATTAATTATTGCTTATATGCAGTGAAAAGTTTTTTTATAAATGTTCATTAAATTAAAAAATGCATTCCTGAAATAATTTATAGCATTTATGTGGAAATGTCATTTTGCATCATCACACAAATGATATACTGAAAATGGCAACAGAAATTTAGTCATTCCATATGGCAACTGTTGTATTAATATCTAATAAATTGAGATTTCACTGTATACAGAAAGAAATTGGACAGGAGGAATGGTATATCCTGATTTATTTCCTCAAGCATTAAAACATAAAAACTGAACAAAAATCTTATTTATAACAAAAGTGAGAGTGTGAGAATAAACATCTTAGCTCTATTACTACTTCATGTAAACAATATCATGGTCAGAGCCAGGTTCTAGATGCTTTTTACTCAGTAAAAAAAAAAGATTAAGCCAGAATTTAATTATTTATATTGGATGAAAGAGACTATTCAAAGTAAAGGAATTAATGGTCAAATTGTATTCTAGTGCAACCTGGCATTTTGGATTTTCTGTGTGTGAATGTGTGTGTGTGATGGCTTTGGTATAAAAACAAATGTCATGAATTTGTGGAGTAGTCATAAGAGAAAATACAAAACTCCTTTTGATGGAGTTTTGTTCAATCAAAACAACTGATTTAATAATTAGGATTGATAGGTTTTATGAGAATAATTGATCTCCTTTCTCAGAATGGATTGAGCTGGACAGAAGGTTCTTCTTTGCTTTGCCTAATGTAGACATTATCATGGAACATTAATCATGCACTGGTGTCATATTGATTTAATTTTTGCAGAAGTGTTGAGGTACTTGGCTGCTGTTTAAAAGAAAAGGAATAAAGGGCGAAAATAAAATAATAGGCAAAAAAAAAGGAAAGGGAAAAAGAGGAAGTGGAACCATCAAGGAAAAAAAGAAAGCTAAACAAATAAAGTGCAAACAGAGAGTGACAAGCACACTCAGTCCTTGGATTGGTTATGGATGAGACGACAAGTATATGATGAAATTAATGACCCTCTGTCAACTTTTTAGATCTCACTTTTAAAGAGAATGGACCAAAAATCAATAGCCCCCAAACCACAAGTACTCCAGTGAACCAGTCTTTCATTTATCTTACTGTTGGCCCTCATATAGAAAATGCAGTGAAGCACAGCATAGAACTTTCATTGGTAGTCCTCATTACAAGCAATGCAGGAAAACTCTGACTAAAGGTCAGAGGTGTACAGTTGTGCCCCTTTGAGATATACCTCTTTGAAAACATCAAAATTTTGGCACTTAGTTTACCTATAACCCCATAAGCTTTTTTATAACATATCTGGGAGCAGATTGGTATTTTAACTTCCCATGTCTCCAAATGTGTTTTCTATATGTGTGTGGGTGTGATTTTTCAGAACATCCTACACTGCAACAGTACTATACAGAACAGAAGCATATAGAGATGTGCTTCTGTATGAGTCCTAAACAACAACACACTGCTAGAAAGTATTTTGGGCTTGGAGTATTTTTTTAAACTTAAGGTAAGCACATTATTTTTGTTCTGCACAACTTTTTGCCCTATTGATGTTGAGAATACTTCTCAATGAAAATTGATATGTGATTTTGCAGCAGTAAGTTTCATAACTTATCATTCAAAATATGCCCATTTCTGGGCATATTCCTATTTAAAAGCCCAAGTTTCACCTCAAACAATGCAACTGAGATCACTATTGCTCTTTAGCACTGTATAAAGGAATAGATATTGATATCCAGCTTCCTACGATTCCAGCCACCATCTTTTTTGTTCCCAGCTATTGTCTCTTCCAGATTAGATCCTTATCTCCAACAGCAAAAATGCTGTTTATATTTCTGTAGCTTAGACTAGCTATAATATAAAATTGAGCCAACATTTCCACTGAACATGGTACTTCTCAAAATATTATGTCTTGTCTCTTTCCAGTGGCACCACTGAGACAGTCACTGGTGTTCAAGTTGACAAGCTTGATGGAAGCCATTCTCCCCCTAAAACTCTGCCCCTTCCCCCAACTTTGAATCAAGTCAAACATCTGGTTTATAAAGGGAAGTTTATTTAAATGTATTCAAGAATGCTCTGAACCTTGTTAGAGATATGTATTTGTGATATGGCATTGTAAGTACTTAATTCTAACGTTATCTGGTATCTGTTTGTGAGAAACATCACTTAATGATCAAAGAACTCCTCAATCAGCTTTGCATATGCATGGTAAACTTGGTAATAGAAGTGATAATACTACTATTACTGGATAGTATAAAACTAGAGTACATAAATATTCAGGTGTGTTTATGCCACTTTTAAAGACATCTGGCAATCCGTTTTCCCCTCTAGAGTAGAATTCTCTTACTGAAAGTATGGAGTAGCTGAGGGATCTCTTCTGTTTTTCTTTAATTTGCAGAAAACTGTGATGTGCTTACAGCAGTACCACGGTCTTTTGCAAAAAAAGGTTTCTTCCTTTCTCCACTCCTTTGTAGACTGACCATTCTGGATGATGCCATTTGGGCCTAAACTTCATTATATAATTTCCTCTATAGACGTCTGAGATTTGAGAGGGTTCCAGGAGCTGCAACACCATTTTTCTATCCTCTGTCACCCTCTTGAATTCACTGGATCTTCTTTGCCATGATAAACTGCAGAAAATTTATATCAACATTCTGTAGCCTCCAGAAATCTAATTGGTGGGTTAAAAAGAATGTTTTATTTTAATTTCCAAATATACAGTATATATATTTAAGCATATTTAAGTATAATTCTCCCATAGAAGACAACAGCCATAGAATTTTAACATTTGGTGGTAGTGGGAATAGTCTTTTGCTACTACTGATGGACATTCAATCAATTATGTTTGAAATTAAAGGAAATAATGCATCATTGGTTTAATGGCACTAGTTTGGAAAGAGTTTAAAATTCTTTGAAAGCTTTCATCTATCAATCTCATAGTTTTTTTTTAACAAAGCAATGGATTATGTGCCAATAAAAACACAGTTGATCCAATCTCCTCTATTTTAACTTGGAAAAAAATAAATGTTGGACAGGCTGAATGGGACCTTAGACCATCCATTTTTTTTAAAAAAAGTATGTTAACACATTGTTAACACTCCATCAAGTTGTATCTGTGGAGCTCACTTCCTTGACGGATAGCTCCAAAACTATAGTGGTTCTTTTATAAGATAAAGGATTGGATAGGAAGATGATTCTACTTGAAACCCATTCTCCTCTTTATCATTTAACAGAGAAGACTGCCACCACTGAATAGCAAACAAGGCTATAGACAGAGGGAGGGTAGCTGTTTCAGCATATTCTTACCTTTCTTCATTCAATCACTGAAAGACTTTTCTCTCAATATGTAAGTATGTAGGGAGAAGGGTGCCAATATTCATTGGCAACAGTGATGATTAATATTAGGACAGTGAGGGAAGAAAGGAACATGAAATGAAATGTTACCTGAATGTGTCTCTAGATACACCCTTAGGTCTAAAGACCTTTCCCAGAACTCTGTTTCAAAGGCCTTTCATCATATTAAACTTTATTTGCTGGAAACCTTACATGCATGCGGTATATATTTTGTCTCAGTCTCTTAGGAAAGCACTTTCTTTATTCCATACTGACAACAGCGGACTCCGCTGTCTTTTTCATTTTCTTTAGGCTCCATCTTTTCCTGCAATATATTTCCACATCAAGGCTGGACACCCCTCCTCCCCTGACCTTCTGCTGAAAAATTTAGACCCATGGCTAGAGTAATCAAAAAGACCTATAAAGTGTCCCTGGTTCTGGGAGGTGATGTGGGATAGAAAGGGAATGAGATATAAAAATGAATCATGAGGTGAGACAGTATTGCTCGGGTAATAGCTTTGAAATCTGATGTCTACTATGGGGAATGAATGGCAACTTATGGGGAGGACAGCAAGCAAGGAGTTTAACAGCCACACATCTGCAAACAACTTGGATGCAACTGTAGCACCTTCTACAAACCTAGCTGATATGAATGGTTTTGGTTAAAACCTGGTTTTAAAAAATCTTATTTTAATACAGGAAGATGTCTGAAGTATAAAGAATGGCTAAGTAAGTGAGATGGACCCAATCAATCTTGGTTTGTTTCAGCACTACATCCTTAGCTGTTGAAGGTTAAAAAAAACTCTTATTGCTAGCTCATAACCTGAGTGTTAAAACTGATGTCCTCCCCATTAGGGCCTCTAAACTCATTAGCACAAAGCAATTTATCCTCTTTTATTTCTTCTCAATTATCCTATCATCCATTGTATCTGGATCTGATTACCCTTTTGCAGAGTCAAACATTATCTTGTAAATCATTTGCTTAAGTCTAAGCTGGCCATTGCATCGCCCAGGATTTGCTTAGGCAGGTAATAAATCAATTAGCATTAAACTAGTGGCATCATCAATTTTCTTTCCTTGGGACAGGGAGAAAAAAGGAAGGGAGGGAAGTAGTTGAACTTTGCTTCATCTAAAGTAAATTTCTTCACACTGTCAGAATAGATATTTCAATCTGCGGGCTTTTTTTAAAAAATTGATCTATGAATGACAGCTTAGCAATTCATTAACTATGATTATTTATTATTGATATAGTTATCATTAAGCATGAGAGTCATACCTTTTGATAGGATTTCTTAGGAATCAAATTTGTGGTCTCTGTAACTCTATCAAAAATAAATCTGTAGTCCCCACCTCATCTCAAGCCCAAGCTGACTATGCTATCAAATTTCTTTGATACAATTGCCCCTTACACTTGAGAGAGGACACACACACACAACTTGTTCTGGATTCCTAAAGTTCGAAAAGAAAGGGATGGAAATAAGGATATCTAGGACCTGCCCAAATGCACCTCAGCTTTATACTATATTGTCGTTTTTTGCTGCAAACATATAAATACTAACATACACACAAAACAATAACAAAAACTTACTACATTTATGCCACTTGGCAATAATCATGCAGGTAAAGATACAAATTACTCGTACTGAGAGATGATGTGACTATTTCACATGGAATGATTATGTCTCTCACTTGTGCCATATGTCACAGGTTGCATGCTCAGTAACTGATTACTAAACAAGTATGATAGTAATTTTGGTTGGATCAATACAATTTGACCCCTAAAACTACAAAATTGATAAAATGGAAGGGGCATATTTTTAAACCCCAGTGTGATATTTTTTTTAAAAAAAAGATAGGCATGATTTTTCTATATTTTTAAGAGCAAGAGTCATTTACAGGGCCATAAGTCTACAGCTCGTTGGCTTATTATCAAGGAATGTTATTGACTTTATGCTAGGTATTTTTTATAAGAGAAATGCTACATAATTGTGACTTTGTAAATCCTATCAGTACAGTACTATGTTTGCTTGCAAGCTGCTGTGAAAACCTGAACACTAATCAGGAAATAGAAATATTTTACTTCAATTCTGGGATCAGCTGTCATCTTTTTAAAGCCAGATCTTTTAATGAAATTAAAAAGAGTACCTAAGCCAGCAAGATATTATTTGAAGGGCATACAGTCAGAATATAAGACCGATATAAGAAACAGATCCTTACCTTATGCAAAAGAGAACCTAAAGAACCATGGGACGTGATAAGATACCTTGTTAAAACCAAAACCAAACCCTCAAAAAATATTGCTAAAATTTCAAAGAGGAAAAGATTGAAGTACCTTTCAGAGCCTACTGACAGGAAAGCCAAAGAAAAATGAAGGATTAAAGCCTTAGGCAACAAGAACTATGTATGATGACCAAATGTAGACTTCTATTAACAAACAAGAAAGGGCAAAGAGAGATATTTCAGTCAAGAATGTCAATAAATATATGTCAGCAAATGGAAAGGAATAAACAAGGAAAATAAGAGTTGCTTTAATAAGAACAGAGAAATCACAGAAATACAGCTGAGAGGAACTCTCAGGACTAATCATAGAATTGACTGAATATTATCAGGAACTGGCTCCACTAGAAAGTAGGCTTTGAAAGGTAATAGAGTAGCTGTTAAATAAGAGAAAGCTAAGCACAGGTGTAATACCTACTGAATTATTTATGCAGGAGAAGAAGCAGTTGTAGTGCTAACAGCCCTAAGTCAATATGGAAAAAACAGCATGGGACTGGAAAAGTTTGATGTACAAATATCTATATTAAAAAAGAGAGATGAAAGAGAATGCGCAAGTTACCAAGAGGAAGAGAATGTAAGAAGCAGTTTTATTTTTGTTTATTGACTACAAAAGTTTCATTGTCTGTATCGCTTCTGCATAATTGAGACCTTCAATTGGTAGCCCAGAAGGGTAGTAAGTACTTCTGTTTTCTTAGCATTTGTGGCAGGTAAAGATAGTATGGTGTGGATTTTTTAAATTAAAATTACTGCTGGATTTGAAAGTACTGTAGCTATAGGTTGGAATATATTTTAGTTATTATATTTATTTGTAATCTGTGCTTTAGGATTGTTGACTTTATATTTCAGTAGCCCCACCCACAAAAATAACACAACTCAGGAAAGAAGGATTTATTTTCTTGAACTAAATCTGAAAAGAAGAATTCTGATTATGAGAAGATTTTCTTTCAAAACAACAGCCCAGCAGTTTGTTTCAAATGCAAAACTGTTCCTTGGACTCATAAAGGTCATTTGTTGAACAGCTTCCTTTAAGCACATGACAAATTATTCTCTTAGCTGACAGAGTAAGTGATATATAAGCCCTTTAATTATAAAATTGCATTTAATATCTTGAGGCATTCACAATAGTGCCTAAGTATCTTATAGATTTAATTCCAAGTAAAGGTTGACATCAATTAAACTATCACCAGAACAGAGCATCTCACAGTGGTGATGATTTGTATGGCAACCTGTAAATAAAATCTAGGCATGAGAAATGCAGGAGAAAAAAATAATAGTTGTAGTGTGAAATGAGAGAAATCTCTTTAAAGAATTTGTGGACCAGTTTTAGGAATATAAGAAAGGAAGCTTGACATTAAGACAAATCAGCCACCAATACACACAGAAAGATAAGCCAGATTTATACAACATTCAATAAAAAAACTAAGAAGGAAACAAAAAGACTAGAGCATATCCCCTCCAGCAGCCTACCTTCAGATCAGCAAGATTCAGAACCAGACAAACAAACAGGCCGAAAACAACATCATAATCAAGGAATCACTAAGGAGGAAACTACATCCCCACCAAAACTGGCAGAAAAAGTTACTGTATTTAAGTAGGCAGCAAACCCCACACTCTCTTGCACTGATGATATTACCTAGCTGAGTAATCGCAACAAAAGTTTAAAAAACAGGCATCTGGATTGGATTTTTTAAGTAGAAGACGTTTC
>JANHZU010001359.1:8957-19470 GCA_032468055.1 Acrochordus granulatus | reverse complement strand
TGCAAGACAGGGGGGCCTGGCGTAATGCAGTCCGTGGGGTCGCGAAGAGTCGGACACGACTGCGCGACTGAACAACAGTCAAGAGTTGACTGAACAACTCTTTCTTGTTAAAGAGAACAAAATTTCTTAATTAAGATAACTATTGAGCAATGGTATGAGTGTTTTTAAGGACACTATATATGATTGCAACACCTCAAAAAGGAACAATACAGAATGGGAATATGTGGTCATGGGTTTAAGTAAAATTGTGCTATCCGTCGTATAAAATTAGGAAATCATGACAGGGTGAGAAAAGATTGCCTGGTTCCTAAAGGGATTGCCTGTTTCCCAAAGTATCTGCCCAGCTGATTCAGTATGACTGGGCTGGTGCACTCTGGGTTCCTTCAATTAACAATACCATTTTTGGGGACCCTGGAAGAGTGCCTTTTCTTTTTCAGCATTTTGCCTCTGGAATGACCCCCCCCCCGATTTAAATGTTTCCCACATGTTGGTATTTCAGAAGGCCTTAAAAACCTGGCTCTTGCTGAGGCCTTTAGTGAGAATGGTTGAAAATGAGAAAAGTCACTTCTGGACTTTTTATTTTTTAAATTTATGTCACCCATCTTACTATCAAGCAACTCAAAGTGGCATATAAATGTTTGTATGTTTTCATTATATTAATATGATTTTTTCTGTGTTTTTAATTTATGAGCCACCCAGAATCTCTGTAAATTGTGCAGTGTACACATTTAATACTTTTTAAAAATAATTTTACACTATAAGTGCAACCTTAATCTGCCTTTCTACAGATTTTGAGGAAAGAAAAAACAAACTCTAGCCAGTTTTTTTTCAAGTCACATTAATATTTCCATGGCACCAAATATGCTCTGATTAGGATGAAGTGGATTTCTAAAAAAAATTCAACCGAAAGTCTATTTTTTTGTAAATTTAGCCACTGGTCCATTTTTTTCCCCATTGGATGTTTTTTCCTTAAGCTTGTAAAAAGAGAGAAACAAAGAATTAGGCAATAAAAACTCCTGTTTTTATGCATAAATATAAAACAAAATAAATCCCCTATCAACTTTCAAACTAAAGGTAGGTTAGCTTAAATTTGGATGCTTTGGTCAATAGTATCCATGTATCTGGGTAGTTTTTTAAATTACCAAACATGATTTTGAATTGTAAATCAAGAAATGATGAAAGTCGATCATAGAAAATAGTTAATGGAGTCAAAGAAATAGCACTGATACTTTCCTACAGTTGGTTTCTAAGATAAAGTTGCTGATTTTAGTTGTTGAGGAAATATCAAATGAGGAAATAATAGATAATAATAATCCTAAAAAAAAAAGCTAACCCAAACAGTGTTCCTCTGATACTTGGAAACTGAACTAACTTTGCTTTATAGTTGTGAACTATAAAAAATCATCCCAAAATTATCTTTGTTTGGTATCAGAAGACTGGGGAAGATCACTATTGCATTCTAATTTCCTGAAGCCAAAGAGATACTATTGATTTTTGCATTGCTTTGTAAGATATTGTTAAAAATCATTAAATAACTGAACACTTAAAATTAAGAAAAGATAAATTAATATTATAAAAATAAGTATGTCAAGACAAACTAATACGAATATTGTCATCCTAATAAAAAGCAACACAAAACTTTGAGTCTACCAAGTAAGAAGAATCAAAAGTACTAGCATAACAAAAAATTAAAACATGAAAATAAAATGATTATCATAGATATAAATTGCTGGGGAGAACAGAAGAAAAATAATCACCAAATAATAGAAAAATAATATCAGTATGAGTGAATTTTTCTGGGGAGGACCTTACCTTACATAATATCATCTCTAAAGGGATGCTTTTAGTAACTACTTGGAGGGAATTAATATTTAGAGTAAATCTTTACCTTTGGCACCAAAAGACACATAATGTGAGAAGACATTTCATGGCTTACCAACGCACCCAACTGACTTTGACCTAGACTTAAAACTGTGCTAGAAGCTTAAATGAGATCAGTGAGTACACTTGGATAACATGATTAAACTATTTTGCCTAAATTATAATTCTGTTAATGTATTTTCTACGAAGTATAATTTCCAGATTTTCTTTACATATTATTGTAGGCCAGCCACGAGTTTATCAGGCCATGGGGTATTACAAACAAGTTATGGACCTTTTAGCTGGGTTGTAGCTGAATTACTTTCTTAAGCACTATTGGTATTGCCTGGGACGTGAATGACATTCTTGATACAGATTTGATCTTTTAGAGGGAATGCAGCTCTTTCCAAATAAGATTCATTCTCAGTTATTTGGTTTAATGAAGAAGGTACCCACAGTAGATAGATTTTAAGACTTTACTCAGAGACCAGAAAACTATCATGAATGACGACTCCCATTCAAGGCACATCTTTGAAGGAATAAGTAGGCAGCTGTTGTGTTCTTTTTGAAGTAGGAAATGTTCAGCAGTTTGCAGAAGTTCATGAAACTTTTCATTGTCGATGGGAATTTCTGTCAGCTTTTCTGAAATTCCATAATGACTCTTTTTCAGAGGATGGCACCTCAAAAATGATAGGATGAGGAAAGAGTAGGACACCCCAAAAATAATTGTATAGGGCAACAGCCACATGGCAACTACTTTTGTAGTTAGGGTAGACTTCCTCATCTGACAGATCAATGCTTAAGGGTAGCTTTGACCACTTCAGTGATTATTATATCGCCAGGGCCAGTTCATTCGGGATTTAAACCTTTTTGTGTATGTGACAAACTGAAAATTAAAGGAAATGGTCACCACCTATTTGTATTTCTGGGCAGTGTATCTGTTTGGGGTGTGTGGGTGTATGCTTGTGTATACAGAAAATAAAAAAAGAGTTGTTAGTTGTCTCAAATGTTGAAAAACTAGCCACCAGGAAGAAGCCGAAGACACACTTCTATAACGCAGTGTCAGATAACCAGAATTAAAGAGAAGCGGCTGTTAGCTATTCTTTGCGGTCTGTGTATGGGCTCAAGCCTAAGCAGAATCTGAAAGCATTTACATTTTTTAATAATATATTATTTGGAAATGTTCTTTTAAAGAGAACTATATTTTATGTATTCCTCTCCCTTAGCCTTCAGCTATTTATTCCAAAGGGAAAAATACTGACCGTGATTTGTTTCATATGTCTTTGAGAACAAAACCTCAATTATACAAAAAATTTACATGCTCAGTAGGCCTGTATGAGAAATTTGAGGTATTGGGGTTTTTTTGTGAATAAATTATTTTAGACAGGACCTACAGGGGAATCTGAAATGGATGTCATGCTAAAACAGACACTTTTCAGAATTTTCAACCAATTTAGGACCCCAAAAAGTCTACCTGCTGAGTTTAGATCGAGCAGTCTTTCCTGAGCTATTTTATTTGCAAGTGTAAATATCTCACAGGTTGCATTGCTTTAGTGGGCTAGTTCACCACCCCTGTTATCCAGACTGGGAGTAGATTCATTTGGATGAAGAAATTTAAATTCTGTAACCTGAAACAATCTTGTTTGGAACAGATGCTTATTAAATGAAAAAAAATCAGAACTTTTTGTTACATGTGTGCCCGTTTCTACTTGATGGCTATGAATCTGCATAATATAATACCTGACTGACTTAGGCATATTATTTCAAAGGCTTGTTATGTGCACTATGTTTATTATGTCACTTTTTTTTAAGAAAAGAAGGTAATTGTTCAAAGCCATTCTGCTGTTTATGATTTTATTAACTCAGGTCAAATCATCTTGTTTTATGTAAAAGTCACTATATGTATGCCATGCCTAAATAGAAACCTTATTTCCATTGTAGCACATGTGCAGTGTGCAAAATGATTCTAAGATTATTTATTCACAAATGTTATACATTTGCTGCATGAAACTGTTTGTTTTTATTTATTCTAAACTTTTATATGTTGCCCATCAAAACAATGTTCTCCAAATGGGCTGCTTCCAAAGAAAAAGTTATGAAAAAGGGTGTGACTATTATGAAAAGCTAGTTTTCCATTGTACTCTTAAGAATGAAGAATAAGTGTTGTGGGATTCTTTTTATTGTGTGAAAAAGAGCAGATTTCAGGTAAAAACATAATGCACTGATGCAAGCTCTGGTCAGTCTGTTATCTAGTGTGATCTGACTATACAGGTAAGCCTTGATTTATGGCCACAGTTGGGGCCAGTATTTTAATTGCTAAGCAAGTTAAGTGAGTCAGTCCCAATTTTACAACCTTTTTGCCATGGTTGTTAAATGCATTACTGCAGTTGTTAAATGAATCATGCAATCAGTAAGTGAATCTGGCTTCCCTCATTGTCTATGCTTGCACAGTCAACCTCTGGGAAGGTTGCAAATGGCAATCACATGACACTGAGCCACTGTGAGCATTGCAAATACATGCTGGGTACTGAGCACTCAAATTTTGATCACATGACTGCTGAGATGCTGCAAAGGTTGTAAGTGTTAGGACTGGTTTTAAGTCACTTTTTTCAGTTCTGTTGTAACTTTGAATAGTCATTAAACAAATGGTTATAAGTCAAGGACTACCTATATATGAATCAGGAAGAAAAGAAATTCCTTTTCTTGCTGGTGACAGAAAACTCATGCTTTATGAAATACACGCCATACGTATATTTCTAGTGTGTAGACACCCCAGAGGTGAGGACCAGGCAGGTGTGAACAAGCCAGGTGGCAGAAGTGTGATCAAAGAGATCAAGATGGTGGCAGTAATGATGGAAAAAGTATTTCTGTTGCATTGTTTATGTGACACATGTAAAAAGAAGCAGAGCTCAGATTGTGCTGTCGCAGTGCCATCTTGGCTTTCTTGACCAAGGGGCTAATTGCATTGTCTCCCTGTATAGTTATTTTATCCTCTTTGTTAATATTTCTGCTATGTTTTTCCTTTGGTTCCTTTTTTGCATAATGGGAAGCTCCTAGTCCGTCCGTCTGTCTTTCTACACATTTATTATTTATACTGAGGGACTCTGATGCTGTAATCTAGAAAGATTCATACGTAAGCAGTTGGAGTATGTATGCTACTGGATAAGCAATAGGACTGAAATATTTTCTAAAGCAGAAGTTTTCCCACAGTTTTTAAATACCACAAAATACAACTACATGAACAATAGGAAATCAGGATTGTGCCCTTTTGGCCCTATGATTAACATGCCCAGGGGTTAAATATTTCTATGTATATCCTTGGCATTTGTTGTCTAATAAATATTGAAGCATGCATAAAGCAGCATTTCTAATTTGGCTGAATCACATACAATCATGATTTTCATGTAAACACTTTCCTTTGTACAAATGAAGAGCACACACTTCCCTGATGTCTTGCATTTGCATTCTGAAATGTTCTCGGCATGGATGTTATAAAGTAAACATGTCTGTCAAGAAATCTAGCCATTTTTGGGTCATTTTCATCAGAATCAAAGTTTTAAGATCCCACTACAAATGACTAATATGATTTTTCATAGCTCTCTATTTATTATAACATCTACATGAAAATCACCTCATCCAATATAAACACTTCCAAATGAGCTGATGAAAAGATGTGTAATAGTATAGTGAAAGATGAATTTTGCCATGGATTGCTATGGAAACAGTTTATTTTCTATCACACACTCTGATCTTTCTCGACTGCTGAGCCAAGTCTTTGTTGTTGTTGTTGTTGTTCAGTTGTGCAGTTGTCCGACTCTTCATGATCCCATTGACTGCAGCACGCCAGGCCCCCCTGTCTTGGACTGCCTCCCGGAGTCCTCCCAAGCCCACGCCCATCGCATTGACTATGCTCTCTAATCACCTCATCCTCTTCTGTCCTCTTCTCCTTTCCCCTTCAATCTTTCCCAGCATCGCGGACTTTTCCAGTGAGTCCTCTCTTTGCATTAAGTGGCCAAAGTACCTGAGCTTCAGTTTCAATATCTTGTCTTTCCGATGATCAATCAGGGTTGATTTCCATTAGGATTGACTGTTTTGATCTCCTTGCCCTCCAAATGACCCTGAAGAGTATCCAAGTCTTACCTATATTACATTTGTTTATGTTATATTTTATTACTGTTGTCTTGCAAATATACTGAGAGCTGCTATGCCTGAGTCAAATTCCTTGTGTGGTCTAATCATGCTTGGCAAATAAAGTATCTGTATTTGTTTTTTCCTTTCTATGTGCAGAACTGGATAAGGCTCAATATTAAAATTTATCATGCCTGTCTCTGAGATGTTAGCAATGCCCCTCTCTAACTTTGTATTGTCTACAGATTTGTCTGTATCCCCTTATCTCAGAGATTTATGAAAATGCAGAAGATCCGATTGAAACCAGATCTACCCCATTACATTCAGGTAGTCCTTACCTTAAAACCACTCATTTAGTGACTGTTTGAAGTAATAATGAAAAAAAACTTGCTGACTTATAACCAGTCCTAGCACTTACAACAGACACAGTGATCAAAATTAATGCACAACTGACATGTATTTTATTTATTAAGAAAATTTATATGGTCACCCAACTCACTCGTGCTGACTCTAGGTGGCTTACAGAAATAAAACCCCAAATACAATGATGGTTGAAGTATCCCAGGGTCATATGACCACCGTTAGCAACTTTCCAGCCAACTTCTGACAAGAAAGTCAATGGGGGAAGCCAGGTTTGCATAATAATCATGATTAATTTAATAATTGTCATGATTTGCGTAATGATCCCAGCAAAATAGGTAAAAAAATTGGGCATAACTCCCTTAACAACTGTCTTGCTTAATGATGGAGGTTCTGGTTCCAAGTGTGGTTGTAAATTGAGGATACCTGTACTTCTCTCCACGTAGGCATAGGTCCATTATGAAAATTTATTGGGTATTAATCTGTCTGTGAGTGAGACCATCTATCCAAAATTGTTCCTTTTTATCAAGAAGGAGACAATGGTCAAATGTATCAAATACCTGATTGAAATCTAAGTATTCTACATCTGTAGTATTCCTGTGATGTACTAATTGCTTTGTTAAAGAAAGCAGTAAAATTTGTTTAAAAAATCATGCTGGCTTCTAGTAATTATCTTGTTTCTTTCTAAGTGCTTGTAAACTCATTGGTTGATGATCTTTTGTAGCTGATATGGTATCAAGTACCCCCTGTACTCCAGAAATTCTCAAGGATTATAGTCAGTAGTTCTGAAATCTCATTTGTCTCTTCCTTTAACGCTCCAGGATGTAACCATCTGGTTGTGAATTCATTCAAAGCCTTAGGTGTTCCCCCACCAATTCTTCATGTATTTTTCTTCTGCCTCCCACAGTGTGGTTTCTAATAGAGTGGACCACTTTATCCTTTTGTGAAAATACAAATGCAAAATAGGAATTAAGCTCTTTAGACTCTTCCCTATTCCTGATCACCATCTCATCATATTTTCCAACCAGTGGACTAACTGTTTCTTTGAATATGTTGTTCCTCATATACTCAATGGACCCTTTTTTTGCATTCATTGCAAGTTTTAACTTTGTTTCTTGATTCCATCCTTATAGTTTCAAGCTATTCCCTGATACTTTTATTTTGTTAAATATCACTCTTTGCATTTTTTAAAAAACTTTAATACCAGTTTCATCAGATTTGTCCTATTTTCCTTTTTCTTTGGTATACTCTTTCAGCCTCTTAATTATCTCATTTTTTTAGAATTTCCAACCGTCCTAAATTGCTTTTTCTTTCAGGAGTTGCATCCATGTAATCCTTCCTACTTTCTCCCCAAGTGTATCAAAGTCAACATTTTTGAAATATGCTTAAAATAATTTGTGTTTTTGAAAATTGTCAACAAGTATTTTATTTATTTATTAAATTTATATACTACCCATCTCATTGTCTGGGTGACTCCAGGTGGGTAAAATGACAGCTATATTAAACATAAAAATGTTAGAGAAATTTAGATAACACACTTACTAGACTTATTTAAAAGATTTCTATACACTTTCCCATTCAAAGACATCTTAAAGTGATTTACAGTTAAAATAAAGCAGGCTATAAATAAACAACATAATATGAAATTGTCATAAAAAGGTTTCCATGGAGAATTTACTTTAACAGTTGCCTACATTAGGGGTAAAGACATCAATGGTAGAAAAAGTTGAGAACAAAAATGGATATGGGCATATTTAGGTGACCTTTAAAAAAGAAGCATATACAAACCCAAGCAATTCAAATGCTGCTCTGATAATGTGAAAAATAAAATATGGTTGCAAAAATATTGATCGGAGAGAAATAAAGTAGAATAAAATGCAAACACAGAAGACTTTGTGGTAAAAAAAGAGGTGGTACCATAAACCTACATGGGTGTCTGTATGTGTGGTGACTTTCTTCCATATGAGGATTTTGATGTGTGGTGGTAAGGTTAGAAGCTTCATCTCCCCCTGTATATATAAACAGTATTTGTTGTTCCAGTTTCTGATTCTAGTGACTCCTTAGAACAGGAGCATTTGGAAGCTGACACATCTGTAGATGTTTTAAATCATAAGGCCATCTATGCTATTCTGTTTTTTCAAGTGTTGGCATATGAAGTTCTTTGTCTTTCCAGGCCCACCTGTACGGGAACGCAGAAATCAAAAACAGGAGTGACTCTCAAATTTCACCCCCATTTAATCCATCACAGAAAGCATGGCTTTCTTTTCTCTTTTCTTTTTGGTTTTTTTTTTCACTCTATAAAGAAAAAATGCAAGGACATTTAAACAAAGTGACACAGATCATCAGCAGATCAACTGAAAATGACAGCTCAATCAAACAAATGTATGTTGAGAATTTCCACAGGGCGGCTTTAGCTGCAGCCAAACCAAATTTGTTTAGTATACATCAGTTAGCTGCTTAGAAACATTCAACAGAGATGCTAGCCAGATGATGACTCTTCTAGACAAACATGTATTTAACTGAGTATCTCCATCCATGACTATGTTAGCATTTGGGTACACATGATGCTTCTTCAAAATTTGACATTTTTAAAGCAACCAGGAGCCAATTTATTTATATGGTATTTATGCAAAAATTAAAAATTTGCTCTCAAATAACAGGGCTTATAAAACAACATGGAAATTTGCCTACACCATTAATTATAATTTTCTTATTTTACTGTTATTATCAACACTAGAATATTTGTATTGGTAATGGAAATACTTGTTAGTAGTAACGGATGCTAACTCTTGCATTTTAGCTGATAATTTCTTATTGTTATTGAAGTTTTGCATGATGAAATCAATGTAATTTTGATTATGTTGAATCTACATACTGAAAAATACTAAAGCAATTAATAGACATGTGGTGCGATAGATTATGATATAACATTCATCACATTTTTGTGATGCTCACCAAACTTGATATCTATGATTCCTGATATTATATCTTTTTGGAGTTCTGTTTTGTTGTTCAGTTGCTCAGTCATATCCGACTCTCCATGACTCCATGTACAGCAGCATGCCAGGCCTTCTTGTCTCCCAGAACTCGCCCAAACCCACTCTCACCATACTGATGATGCAATCCAACCATCTCATCCCCTGCTGTCCCCTTCTCCTTTGGCCTTCAATCTTCCCCAGCATCACAATCTTTTCCAATGAGTCCTCTTTTTGCATTAGGTGGCCAAAGTATTTCAGCTTCAGCTTCAGTATCTATCTTCCAATGAATAGTCAGGATTGATCTCCTTTAGGACTGACTGATTTGATCTCCTTGTAGTCCAAGAAACTCTCAAGAGTCTTCTCCAGCACCACAATTTGAAAGCATCAATTCTTCAGCACTCAGCCTTTCTTATGGTCCAGCACTCATGGCCATATATTACTATGGGAAAACCAAAGCTTTGACTGTATGGACCTTTGTCGGAAAGGTAATGTTTCTGCTTTTTAATATGCTGTCTAGGTTATCCATAGCTTTCATCCCAAGAAGCAAGCAATCTTAATTCCAGCGAGTGATTTATCCAGCCTGGCATTTTGTATAATGTACTTGCATTTAAGTAAAATAAGCAGGCTGACAATATACAGCCTTGTTATATGCTGTTCCCAATTTTGAACCCATCAGTTGTTCCATGTCCAGTTCTAAGTATTGCTTCTTGACCTGCATACAGGTTTCTCAGGAGACAAGTAAGATGATCTGGTACTCTTTAAGGATTTTCCACAGTTGGTTGTGATTCAAAAAATCAAAGCTTCAGTGTAGTCAATGAAGCAGAAGTAAATGTTTTTCTGGAACTCCTTCACTTTCTCCAAGATCCAGTGAATGTTGGTAATTTGATTTCTAGTTTCTCTGACTCTTTGAAATCCAACTTGTACTTCTGATCATTCTTGGTTCACACACTGCTGAAGCCTAGCTTATAGTATTTTGAGCATAACCTTGCTAGCATGAATGCAACTGTATGGTCATTTGAACATTCTTTTGCACTGCCCTTCTTTGGGATTGAAATATAAACTGATCTTTTCCAATCCTGTGGCCTCTGTTGAGTTTAATATTGAGTGCAACACTTTCACAGCATCATCTTTTAGGATTTTAAATAATTCAGCTGGAATATCATCACCTCCACTAGCTTTGTTGTTAG
>JANHZU010001356.1:169612-187001 GCA_032468055.1 Acrochordus granulatus | reverse complement strand
AGGACAAAAAAGCACTGGAAGGCCAAGGAAGCTTTCAAATTCTGAAGAGAAGTTCCTCAGTTTCCTCTTTGAGAGACTGGAGGAAGTCCAGCAAGGACCTGGTTCAGCATCTGGCAGCTTCATCGGGATGCCAAGTTGACCCTTAAAAGAAGCATGATCAGGAATGGTCTTTGTGGAAGGGCAGCAGCCAAGAAACCACTTTTGTGGAAGGGGAATAGGATGGAAAGGCGAAGATATGTTAAAGTTCATAATGCTTGGACGGAGGATTAGTGGAAAAGAGTATTATGGAGTGATGAATCCAAGTTTGAAATTTTGTTCATATTTCCTGTATTTTCTCTTTGAATATTAATTCAGAGGCTGTAAAATAATTATGGACAGTCATTAACTTTGCTAAAACAACAAAGCAGGTGGTGGCCTTAGACTTTTGTACAGTACTGGGTGTGCGTGTGTGTGCATAAACCAAAACTTACAATGAACTATTGTTTCTAAAGAAACAGAAATATACAGGGATATTTCCTGTATTCATGGACACAAAAATTTATATAATTTTTTTCATAAGGATTTAAATGAATGGTAGCTATATTGTATTATAATCATCTGTAGTATATCTGTAATATAATGCAATTAGTATTAATTGTAATTAAATTTCATTGTAAATGTTGGTATTGTTCATTTTTTTCTTTTTCGTTATTTTTGTATTTAATAAAGGCAAAAAAACACCCTCAAAATGCCATGATGATCATTCACCTTTTAGATCAGGATGCATACCTGGCTGAGAAATTCTGGGAGTTGAAGCCCATACATCTTAAAGTTGCCAAAGATGGACACCGCTGCCTTAGATGCTAGTGTCTACTGTTGTGACACAAGTACAGAAAGAGTGGGGTTTATTAAACCACAATGCACATCTTGTCATTTGCCCTGCTCCTGCTCCAACAGACACCTATAAAAGCAAACCATGAATTGGTTCAAATTCCTGAAAGTAACTTATATTTCCTATGTCTTTCTTGGTTTGTTTTGGCCATGTTCCTTCTGATGACGATTAAACATCTTTCAATTAACTTCTTTAAAAATCTAAAACTATGAAAGTAATTTTGTTTTCTAAACAATTTTGGTATTTGGAAAACTTCCTAATTACAATAAATATTCACATATATTGTAAAGCTGAGGAGTAATATTTGATGTTTAAGGTTGTGGGGAACTTTAGTATCATGAAAGAAGAAATGTTTGCATGTATGTCTATTTAGGTGAAGGATCTTTCAGAGTAGGATTACATTACCAGTTCTTTTGTACCAGTGATTTGCACTCTTTTTCAACAGCTGGAAAAAGAGTGCAAATTTAAATAATATTTAAATTTAACACATTAAAATAATATTTATTGAATTTTAGAGGTACCATTAAACTATGTTCAATATAGCTTTAAAAGAGGCATTGCATTTTTTTATGATAATAGCCTCAATCCAATCATTTAGGAAAGAATACACATAAGATTGGGTTATGTTTATTTCATTAATTTACAGAAATTATTTGACTTATCAAAATAATTGATTTTTAAAATTTATAGGCCCAATCTAAAACGTTCAAAATTATGAAGGAATAGTGTTGAAATACTATATTTTTAAGGGACATGTACCATTCATTTTAAGAGGCATAAAAATTATGCCAAAATAATATAGAAATCTGAGGTTGAGTAAAAACTGTCACATATACTGTTTGTTTGACATCACTAATCCCACTGATACTTGTCTAGTATTATCAGTGCACCATTCCACAAATTTACGCAGTTTCCATTTACATTATTCTAATTAGTTGTAATTGTGCTTGGTACATGAACATGGGGCAAGTTTTACACTTTCAATAAAAGCAATGATTTTGAATTGTGTAGTTATGTTTCACAGAATGACAGTAAAATTATTCAATTACTACAGTTGTTCCTTGACTGAGGCTGGATGAAGATTACTTTTTACTTAGACATTACACAGTATATTCGTACCTGTGAAGTTTCCCTTCTGAAGTGGGAAGATCCCATCTCAAAGACATTATTACCATTCCTCTGCGTGACTCCTCTAATCTCCATTAGGGCAACTATGTGCTCTGCTCCACCCAGCTTTTGTCCCCATATAGCTCAGATGCCTCTATAGGAGAACTGTCAAGTGCAACTTATTGCATCGTGTCTTGTTTCAGATATACAACACGATAGGGCCAAGCTTTTTTCTTTGAGTTAGGGGTAAAGTGTTTTAACCTCCCTAAGAATTGCTTGAAATCATGCTGGGAAGAGCAGAAGAAGCACACAAGAAATGGAAACAATGGGAAATAGAAAAATTAAAACTAACAAGAACAACTGTCACATTTTTTTCCACTCATGTTCATGGTCACTATATCAAATGTATACTTCTGAAGTAGCAATTTTATTGTTGGTATTACAAAGTAGGACAGTAGTAGTCCACCAACAAATCCCAGAAAATGAAGAATTCAACATAATTCATTGAATAAAAATTTAACACTACAGTATTAAAATTTAGAGAAACGAGTTTTAAAAAGTTGATTCTGGTGCCTGGGATTAAACTTCTTTTTCAGCCATGTTACTTCATTTTAAATTATTCAGTTCTAATTTGGAATATTGAATTTTTCTGACCAAAAGACCTGAAATTAATTCCTATTTTATAAATATTTATATTCCAAATATAAATATAGACATGAACACCCAGAATGCAGAAGTAGGAAGCAGATGAATTTCCAATGTTGAAGTACAGTTTCCATATGTTTCTGAATTTACAAATTTGTTTAGAAACATCTGAAGGATATGACTTGCCCGTTTCTTATCTTAACTCTAAATGTAAGACTTCTTATCTCATGGATGACATGTAATTTGAAACACCAAGTGAAAACTCTTTCAACATAATATTTAGCTTGCACTGAAAGAGACTTTATATAGTAACTTTCCTCTAGCATCATCATCATCTGGTAATTTTTGCATTTCCTTTAGAAGAAAGGATTCCCTTCTGTGTGATACTTTTTGAAATTTTTGTCAGTGACTTTCCCAATATATGTTTTTCCTCCCTACATGGTCTCAGTCCTGCTGGCGAAATGTACCAGACTCTTCTATTTTTAGCAGGCCAAGCAAAACTTCTGGTTTACAGCTAATCAACTTGGTACTATCTGAGAAAATGGTCCAGAAAATCTTGATTTGATTGCATCTTTGAATTCAGATTTTTGGTTACTTGATTTTTGCAACTGATTATGTTACTTAATTTTTGCAACTGGATTAATGAGAATATTCATAGACACTGTTCTCTATATGCACATTTAATGCTTCTTCCCTAGTAGCATAATTTTGCCAATATTTCTATTAAATTTAATTGTGTTTTTCCCAAAATAATTTTTAATTTTACTTTGTCTTCCAGAACATTAGCTCTTCCACCAATTTTGTCTTATCCACAATATTCATACTCATTTTATCCATATCATTCATAAAATTAGTACAGGAGGCAGGACAGAAATCAATTGCATCCCACTCTAGTCAGATGAGGAACTATTGATGAACATTCTTTGAATTCAGTGTTCATGCCAATTAACTGCTATTCTATCCAATATAAGCATCCAGCACACAGTTAAATAGCTTTTTAACTAAAATACCGTGGAAAACCTTTTGTTGAAATCAAAGCAAATTACATCTACAGCATCCCCACAGTCTATTAAAGAACTTATCCAGACATAAAGCTAAGATAAGTATAGTTCACAAATACTTGCTCTTGACAAATTGCTGACTCCTAATAATCATTACATTATTTTAAATTGCTCTATTTGAGATGTTTCCAAATTTTGTAATTGAACTGATTTCAATTTGTTGGATCTTATTCTGAAGATAAGAGGGTGCAGTGGCCTGGTGGTTAAGATGCTGGACTTGTCAGATGGAAGATTGCCAGCCCAAGTTCAAGACCCAGGTGCCCCATAACAGGGTGAGTTCCCATTATTCGCCCCAGCTCCTGCCAACCTAGCAGTTTGGAAGCAAGCAAAATGCTGGTAGATAAATAGGTACCACCTAAACTGGTGAGAAGGTAACAGCATTCTATGCATCTCAACATGTAGTCATGACCTTGGAAGTATCTTCAGGCAACGTTGGCTCTTTGGCTATGAAATGGAGATTAGCACCACCCTCTAGAGTCAGACACAACTGAAAGAGGAAATGTTCACCTTTACCTTTTCTGAAGATAGAAACAACATTTGCCCTCCTCCAGTCATCTGGCATTTCACTCATTCACCAAATTTTATATATATATAAATTTCATATGTATGAAATTATTAAGATTCATTGTTTCAAAATCCGAGAAATAAAATTAATTCACGCCTCCGTATCTGCATATCTCTATGCTTGAATGAGAAAATATACCATATAGGTATGATATAGGCATGCTAATATACTATAATTTCCAGGCATGCTAATTTGCTGTACCCCGTTTACATAATTAGTACGTGTACTTTTATCAAGCATATTCAATATTGGTTTTGGACAGCAAAGAAAATGGTAAGCCTTCTCCCAACAAAGCCAATGTTGATATTATCCACGTGCAGTTCACCTCAGCCAGTTGTTAAGTATGAATTTTTGATGGACATTTAGTATCCTGGTTCATTGCTTTTTGCAAAGAAAAGGAGAGAGAAAGAAGACTCTGTTTATAAAGAAAACAAGACTCTTCAAAACAGATCACTGTGTGCTTGTATTGCCATTGAAAAAGATACCATTGATTTTGGCCACCAAACTTCTAAGAAGAAATATACAGTCTTTATATTTACCTTCCCTTGATGACAAGGACATCATCTGCATACCATATTTTTGCAGAATGGGGTGAAACAACATGATCCAGATTGACAGAAGAAAATATTTGTAATTTGGGTTGAATTGTGGAGTCTTTGGTGCTCTTTGAGCTTGGTTGTTTTCTTGCTGACATTTCATTATCAAAGCTAGGTAACATCATCAGTGCTAGAAGGGAGCGAGGTTTGCTCTCTTTATATACTGGTGGCCTGCCTGGTCAGTGCTGGGAGGAGTGTTCTTGATGGTTCTTTGGTTAGCCTGTTGTTAATCTCTACAAGCCACCAGTATATAAAGAGAGCAAACCTCACTCCCTTCAAGCACTGATAATGTTGTCTACTGTAGTTTTGGTAATTAACTGTTTGCAAGAAATGATCCAGATCTTTTACTGAAGTTGTTATAGGATATGTATGAAGACAGTGTGACAGCAGTGAGGTGTGCCGTAGGAATGACAGACTGGTTTAAACTTAAGGTGGGTTTGCATCAAGGATCGGCCTTCAGCCCCTTCCTGTTTGCAATGGTGATGGACAGGTTGATGGATGAGGTCAGACAGGAGTCTCCATAGAATATGATGTTTGCAGATGACATTGTGATCTGCAATGAGAATAGGGAGTGCACTGAGATGAATCTGGAGAAATGGAGGTATGTACTGGAGAGAAGAGGAATTAAAGTCAGTAGGAGCAAGACAGAATACATGTGCATAAATGAGAGAAAGGATGGTGGAAGGATGCAGTTGCAAGAGGAAGAGGTGGCAAAGGTAGATGATCTTAAATATCTAGGGATGACTGTCCAAAGTTACGGGAAATGTGATAAAGAAATGAAGAAGAGAGTGCAGGCAGAATGGAGTGGATGGAGAAGAGTGTCGGGAGGGATCTGTGACAGAAAGGTATCTGCAAGAGTGAAAGGGAAGATCTACAAGATGGTGGTGAGACCAACAATGCTGTAGGGCATGGAGACAGTGGCCCTGACCAAAAGACAAGAGGCGGAGCTGGAGGTGGCAGAGTTGAAGATTCTGTGATCCTTGTTGGGTGTGACAAGCTTGGACAAGATCAGAAATGAGTGTATTAGAGGGACAGCACAGTTGGAAGGTCTGGCAGTAAAGTGAGAGACTCAGATGGTTGGGCATGTGCTGTGGAAGGAGGAAGAGTATGTTGGGAAGAGGTGTTGAGGATGGAGCTACCAGGCATAAGGAGAAGAGGAAGGCCCAGGAGGAGGTACATGGATGCTGTGAGAGAAGATATACAGGAGGTTGCTGTGACTGAGGAGGATGCTGAAGACAGAGGAAGATGGAGACGGAAGATTTGCTGTGGCGACCCCTGACAGTAGTAGCTGAAAGAAGAAGAAGAAACGGTATAGCATAATAATAAATTACTATCCTTAAGTGTATGCCAGCATTTCTTGATAACAATATCAATTTATTTTGGTACATTTTGACCACTATGACACAAGTATGACCAACATTCAATATTACCCCACCATGCTCACATTATTCTATACAAGTTAGAATCTCTAATCTAAAAACTGCCTTGAAAACTAACATCCTGTTGCCAGATCCAAACAGGAGGTATATGCAGCAAAGTACAGTATTCCAGATAATGCTGTTTTGAAAATGCCACTCTGAATTATAAATATACTATAGAAGTCTGATATTGAAAAAAAAATGTCCATCAGTCTCTTCTAGCAGTAAATCGGTTCTACAGTTGTTAAACATCTTAAATATGAAGATATGTACAGTAGATGCCACTTTTCTTGAAAGAGCAAAGTTGATACATGTCAAGCAATGCTGCCTGAGGATTTTGTCAGGAGAAAAATCCAGTTAAAATAATCAAACAGAAAGTCTTTAACTCCATTTCCTCTAATTTAGTATGACCCAGAAATTGTCAATATGAATTTTCACTCTTCAGAAAAAAAGAGTTAATTATACACAGACCATGTAAATGATACATAGGACTGGTCTGAAAATTTTACTTTAAAAAATAACTGATCCTAATATTCATGTTTATTAAATATTTATATAATATTTACAACTACTAAATCATAATATTTATGATTTTGTAAGTTAGTCCAGTTGGATTAACAGAATATGACACAGTAATGTTATATTTAAACTGTATATTTGGAACATATAGAAATATATTTCACACTTTATACTGTCAGGTGAAAGTTTTGTCTTGGAAGATAATGAAACAGCCTTAGCTGGGAAAATGAAAAACTTAAAGTAACAATGGAAAGTTTAGAATATATTACATTTTTGCTTTGTGCTATTGTAATTTATTCTGTAACATCTGTTCTTCAAAATTCTACTTGCTTCATTGACAGTCTGATTTTGGTGATAATTTTTTCTCAGTTAGTCACCATAATGACATAAATACTAGAACCTTATAAAATTTGAAAAGGCCATTCAGGCAATATGCCCAAGTCTCTACTCAGCTCAGGAATTTGAAGTAAAATATCCATCTATAGATGTCTATCTAAACTCCTGTTGAACACATCCAGTAAAATGATGTCAAACTGCTTTTACTGGTATTGTTTTACTAACATTAAATCAGAATCTGCCTTCCTAGAATGCAAATTCATTATTCTGTGACCTGGACTATGGAATGTGAGAAAACAGTGCTCGATCTTCTTCTATGTGACATCTTGTCAATTATCTGGAAAAAAAACTATCATATTCCACATCTTTTTTCAAGGATGACATATCCAATTCCTTTAGATTGGGATTAATGTTTCCAATCACCTGATAATCTTTTTTATTTATTTGACAGATTTATATGGCCACCCAACTTGCACATGGTGACTCTGGGTAGCTTACAACATTGTTATCTTCTCTGAATGTCTTCCAATGTTTAAGTGCTTCTTTGAACATAATGCTCAGAGCAGTACCCAAAGTTGAGTATGAAGTAAAAAAACATGTATATCACACGTTTGGGATTTATATTTCTTTTAATGAAGCCTATCCTAGTGTTTTGTTTCTTGGCAGCTATTCAGTTTGCAATCAACTCCTGTTTCAATTTTTTCTTTTTTCTTTCTTTCACAAGTATCGAACTAGCTATAAACCTGTCTTACGCCAATTCATTTGCTTTTTGTTTCTTAAATGAAGAGTATTGCACTTGTCTTTATAAAATTTCAATGTGTTACTTTTACCCATACTTTCCAATCCATCAAGAGTGTTTTGAATACTATTAGCTGTCTGATGCAATTTTATATAATCTGCAGTTTTCATAAGCATTCCCTCTATTTCTTCATCCAAATCATATATAGAATTATTTAAGAGTAGAGAAACCAAGATCGATCCTTATGGTACTTCACTTCATTCCTTTCTTCATTTTGATGATTAATCACCAATGAACTTCTTTGTATATAATTTTCAAACCAGCTATGTATACACTAATTGTCATCTAGTTCACATTTAAATGATTTGTTAATCAGCATCATGTCATCATCAAATTTTTTACTAAAAGCAAGGCATATGATGTCTACAGCATTCCCTTAATCTGTTAAGGAAATTATCCAATTTAAAAATGATATAAACAGAATAAGAAAAGATTTGTAATGTAGTAACTAAGAAGTACTGCTTTATCAGCATAACTATAATTATTTTACGATCTTCTCCAAAAGACCAATATCCTCTTAATCTTCCATTTATTTGTAACCTACCTAAATAATTGTTTATTGTGGTTTTAGTAATTCTTGCAAGCTGCATCTTGTTTTGAGGTTCTTTCCTTATCTTCCTATTCCTTAGGCATGTACCTTTTTTCCTCAACATCTTAAAGAATTTTCAAAGAATCTACATTGGCCTCTAGATTTTTCCCATTTGTCCTTTGCAGATTTTATATTACTGTGCCTTCTGTATCCCACTTCATTTAATTCTGAACATTTTCTCTTGAAAATATTTCAAACCATTATATCTGACCTATCTTCCCTCCTAGTTCATCAAAATCCACTGTTCTGAAATCCAGGATGCAGATTTATTCTTCTCAATTTTTCCTTCTCTAGATATCAAAAAGCCAAGGAGAACACAATTAATTTCCCCAAAAGCACTAATCACTCTTCAATCACTTCCTGCCTGTCAATTACGATAATCAGGATAAGAACTAAGGTATCAGATCCCTTTGTTCTTTCTTCCACCTTTCTGAAAAATGAAGCTACATTTGAAAGAGGACAATAATTTTTTGGACTTCTGAATGTTGGCAATTAGATTTCCAGCAGATGTCAGGAGAACTGAAATTCCCCAAACGTGCATACCACTTTGAAAGACTTAGTCACTTGGTGCAGAAGGCCTTGTGCATTTTCTGCCTGCCAATAGCCTGCAATAAGCTTCCTCTCCTTTTATTCTTCCCAAATACTTTAAACTGTGCTCTGATTCCTGAATCCCTATTCTCACACTTTTTCTTGAATAAATTGTTCCTTTTGATAAATTGTAGACTCTTCATACTGTGTGCCAATTATAAGTATCATCCACCAGATTTCAGTGATGCCTGTCACGTCCTATTTGTTTCCTTGAGTTAGGATTGCCAATTCTCCCTGTTTATTTCTCATACTCTGTGAACTATGGTATAAAAATCTGGAATCTCTGTCAGATTATCTGAAAAGTCAGTAAATACCAGCCTGATCTAGTGGTGAAAGCACCAACCTATCAACCCAGAGACTGTGAGTTCTAATCCCACATTAGCCATGAAAGCCAACTGGTGACCTTGGGCCAGTCATTCCCTCTCAGTCCAACCCACCTCATCGGGTGGGTTATTACCTCATATTTTGATAATATGTTGTTGTGGGGTAAGAGGAAGAAGCAGCTATGTTGGATATGTTCATCACCTGGAGTTATTTGTACAAATAATAAAGGTGGGAAATTAATAAATAAAATTCTCACTGCAGCTTTGCCCCTGTTTATTTCTGGTTAAAAGGGAAAATTAGACAATTTGCATGATTAAGTTTCTTCACAAAGATAGCAAGTCATTTTTATGTATGTCATCCAAACTTCATTCCATTTACTGATTGCTCCCCTTTTTAGCTTATATTCCCCTGTAACGCGATAAAATAAAAAAAAATTGAGTCATATAGTGAGGAAAAAAATACTGTGCATCATCTTTGCTTACCTTTGCTACGAACTCACTTTCTACCTAGTGGAAGATTTGACCTTGCTCTGTGAATATGTCAACCATGGCATCAGCTGCAACATCAACATTTCAGAGCAAAGCAGCAGTCATTTTGATTTATTTAGACAAGCCTATCACATTAAGTTACTTACACTAAAACATTGCTGTAGCCTGTCTAAGGCTCTTTTGTTTGCCAGAAGGTATTTTAAGCAATGAATATAAAGTAATGTTGTGAGGTATGAAGTACCTCTCTTGCCGTTCAGAATTTTGTCCATCTCTGTTCTCAGGAGATGTTCCAAATTCTCTGCACTCAGAAGTAAATAATTATGTTTACTAATGAAGATTTGATGGAAATCAGGCTTCCACAGTTTGGAGAAAATGCCAATGTACATCTCATTCAATGGAAAGGACAGGAAAAAGTGTCTTATGCTCAGAAGTTGAAGCTCGGCTCTTATGAGCTAAGGTCTGAGAAAGCCTTAGACAAGGACATGAGCCCTAACAGTACTGATTATATCCTCTTCAATCTATTACCAACTCTGCTTTCTTAACTTACCTCATATTTTGATAATATGGAATTTTTCACATTTTAATTTCTAGCCTGGTTAAGGCACCAGGCTAGCAAGTGGGAGACCATGAGTTCTAGTCCTGCCTTAGCCATGAAAGCCAGCTGGGTGACCTTGGGCCAGTCACTCTCTCTTAGCACAACTCACCTCTCACAGTGGTTGTTTTGGGAAAAAATAGGAGGAAGGCGTGTTGGATATGTTCCCTGCCTTGAGTGATTTGTAAAAATAATAAAGGCAGGATACAAATAAAATAAATAAATAATGCATTTTGCCAAATTTACACTGCAACACACATGCACAAAAGGAGGGGAGTCTATGAATGAATATGGAATTCAAGAACACGGATTACAGTTACACAAACCTAATTTAGACTTAGCTACAGACTAAACAAATTAAATTTATAATTAGTGAAATTTATTACTTTATTCAAATAAATATACTAATGCAGTTAGGAGTAAACAAAGAGCAAGAATGAAATGGTATCAAACAGGATATTGAGTTAGTGGCATGCTGTGAGACCAATGGGACACCACAGTGGCAAAGGGGGTGGGGAGATGGAGGAGGAATATCATAGTAATGACATCTCTTTTTTTACTTCTCTGATTTTATTTTAGGATAATATGCCATTTCATTTGTAAAATAGCCAGCTGACGAATAAATGGCAACAGGCCATTTTTGTGACTCTCTGCTGGTTATCCAAATTTTTGCAACACAGATACAGCTCTCTCTAGGTTTATCTACTCAGGTTCTGTAAAGCTTTGGGACAACTTTGTATTACATGGGCACAGTGAGACCACTATGGTCTAGTCCACATTTTTATCTTCTTTGGATTCTTAAACTTATTCTTAAGAAAAGAAAATACTCCTTGGGAAGCTGGAGAATTGGGTCTGGAGAAGTATGAGGCCTTATTCACTGCTCTTCCATAATTCTTGAAATACTCTTTTGCTGAAAATAAGGTGATATTATAACAACGACTTCTATTCTCCTACCTCATGGACCCTGATTTACATTCAGGATTCTGATTTGAATATTTGGTGACCAGAGATAAGTAATGTTATATTTGAGAGCATCAGAATACTTGAAGGATTCTCAAGAGTAGCATTATCAGACAACCAGAAAAAGGAGGTCTTTTTGTCCTCATGTCCTTCTTCTGGTAAGCATAGCCATAAAATCAAATATTGTCTGACTTCTTGAGTCTCATGATGGGGGACTGTTTTCACAACAGTAAGGAATAAAACTTACATTTTTGTGACCATGTAAACTGTTTCTTTCTTTCTTTCCCTTGTCTGTTGAAAAACACAGTAGGCTAAATTGACATGACTATTTCCTGATTCCAGCAATTGGCTTCAATCCAGCCTTGTCATATCTATGACCACTATAGTCTGTAGATCACATGACTCATGTAAATGTTTGTTTGTGAGTCAAGGATCCACAGATTCAGACTGCCTCTGCCAAGACTTTTGTAAAACAACAAAGCTTTTTGCTGGGGGAGGGGGTAATGACATTGTTTGAGACTAAGAAAAGGGTTAATTGGATCAAACAGTTTAAGAACCTCCTATTTAGAGTATCTGCTTTGTGCAAGCATGTTGTATCAAGTCATCTGGATTTCTCAACCCAGGTGTGATATAAAGCAGATATTTTACGTTTTCTGGGGACTCTGCTCACTCATGCTAAACATTCCTTAAGACTACAAAGAAATTAACCTTTACAATGGGAATATTTGCCATTATGATTCTACAGGCCATTTCCTGCTCTTTTATCCTGCAAGAGTCTTATCATAGTCTAGATCATACATTGCTAGGTGCGGAACATTACTTCCTCAAGTAACAATGATTCAAGACCTTTCCCACTACCAAGTTGAAGTGCTACCCATTCATCCTTCAACTGGCAGAAAGTCACACCAGCATGAAATGTGTTGCCACCATTGCTTCAGTTACATCTGTTCTCCAACTAACTGTCCTGATTATGTACAAAGGTGTGACAAGTCAACTTTTCCAGCTTTAATACCATCCCTTCTGCATATCACTAACCACCAACAAAAAGAGCCGTTAATCAAGGCAGGCAGAACAGCAAAAATCTAAGTATGACTGCAGGACTCATTTCATCCTCTTGCATCTCTCTTCCTACAGTCCATTCTAATATAATTTGAGCTGAGTAAGTAAAAAAAAGGTCACTCAGAGAACTTAATCATAAGCAACATGATTGCTAGGTTTTCTCTTGCTTCCTTTCATTTTGTTCTCTGTTCCAAAGGTGAGGTTGGATTTTTCTAGCCAGTCCATTTTTTTACTCTTTCATCCTTGCGCTAAACCAGGAATGGCCATAGAGATAAAGCACATACAGGATTGCCTGCTGCACAGTCCAAGGCTATTAGGAAACCCTGACCAGACTCCTGCTTAGCACCAATGTGTCCATCCCTTTAGGAAAGCTACAAGAGAATGTCAGCAGATGATGCTGTCAGGGACTCTGGAAGGGTCAACTGCATCAACTTGTTCTGCATCAACTTGAAATGGCTCATAAGTGTCTCTCTGATCCCATTCATGACCTGATTTTACTCTATAGTTATTGTTGGATGTCGTTAGCTTAAAAAGAGAAATATTACACTACTGTAGTAACAGTAGTGCTAAAGATGAATCATGTCTGTATTTCTCATGCATTGGGTGCAGATGAATGCAATATCATGGGGTATGGCAGTCAAAAAATGCTGCTAGGACATGTTTGTACTGTGATTAGGTATAAATGCCATTTGCTCATTTCTTTACTGCCAGTATTTCAAAGCTAGCTGGAAGCTAACAGAGTGGTCTTTTGAAAATCCAGCACCAATTCTCCCTTTCTATCTTGGCTTGGTAGATCTATCTTGGCATGACAACTGAGTTGCCATTTTGCTTATGCATATGATTTCAGAAGAACATTTAACATGTATAGTTCTTATAACAAGCTGCAGTTTGTAATAAATTTAGCATGCATCTTAACAGTTCTGTAAGATTTACCTTGTAAACCTTTTTATGTTTTTCTGTTTATTGCTTTATAGTTTTCTTCTTGCAGATCTATTAGAAGAATTCAAATAGTACAAATAATACATCATGTAGAAAGTTAGAAACCTTTCAATAAAAGCATTTCCAATGAAATACCAAACTTGGATAAAAGGTCAGTGATGATGGAATTAATAAACTGGCTAAAATTTGATTTCACATGGATAATAAAGTGTGGAAATACTTTAAAAAAATGAAAATCAATCTTTTAAGTAAAACTTCATTTAATGATGTGTGTGTAAGTTTGTAAAAGAATACTATTTCCCAGCTATGCAGGATTTTGCAATCTAGAAAAGCCCTCAAATGGTATTTTATGTTTTAATATTACACCAGGGAGCTAGTTGAGGATGGAACTTTTACAAGATATAATGTATTTTCTATAGCCTAGCTGCAACCAATCAGCAGTCACTAGCATGGAGACATGCAGCTAATGAGAGTATTGGAAGAGGAGGCAAACTACTCCAAAGCTTCCCCTTGTTGTGCATCTGCAAGACTGCTATCATGTATTATACCTGAAATGGTGTAATGTGTGTGTGACTGCAGTTGATGAATTTATGAGGAACAGGCAGAAGTAGCCAGGAGTTGGACAGGATATGATGATGAAAAGTTGTCAGTGATGGTAGTAAGGAATTGGTGGTGATGTCCAGGTAAGTCAGAAGAAAGCGATGGAGACCGGCTAGAGGGAGAAGATAGATGGTAAGGTGGTGAATGGTTGGCAGTAATAAAACAAAGGGATGGGGAGACAGGCAAGAAAAGGGGATTTGGGTGAGATTTTGCTCAGAATGATGCTCTCGTGCAAATAGTAGTCTCATCACTCTGAACTGTCAGAAGCCAGATCGAGAATCAAAGAATGACAAAACTAAATACTAAAGTACTTTTGCAGTAGCATAAAGAGATGTATTTTTAAAAATGCACCCTTTCAAAATGAGTTTAATTTTTGCTGATCAGTAAAATGTATGCAATGGGTTGCAAAGGCAGCATCCCAAAGCTGATGGAGAGCAAGAGAGTGAGAATAATATTGCCCAAGGAGGGCAGAGCTCCAGTCTGGCTTCCACCAAGGGCAAGCACCTTCCCTTGCCAAGACTGCTGCCATCATGACACCGTGGATCTTGATGAGGCACAATGTCTTGCTTCTGGGCTTTGCTCGCTACTAAAATTGTGCTATCTGCCTCTTCTTTGATTCAGTACAAAGCAATGCAAGCATAACAAGTACTCCCCCTGTTGCTAGTAAGTATCCTGCTGGTACCATATGTTTCTGTGTCTTTGCCAATTGTTGTTGCCCTAGCTTGTGGACGTGCCATTTGTTTTCAGCAAAGGAACTGGGCCTTGCTACCGTTCCTTTTGGCAAGTGGGGAAGCATCCAGTAATCAGGCCCCTGCAGTAGAAAAGAGGACAGTCTCACATCAGGACTGGGCTTGAGCTTCTCTGGGTTGCTTTGTCTGTCCCATCTCCCACCCACTATTGGTCAAGTCCCAAGTTAAATAATGTGGAATAAGGAAATATACAAAAAGAATCAGGGCAGAAAAAAACTTAAGAGAGGAAGGATTCAGATCATCACAGTTGCACATCTCTGTCTTGCAGTGGAGGAAAAGCCGAAGTGAGCAAGTGCTAAGAAAGTCCCTCTCTTTGTGATAAGCAGCCCGGCAAAAACCAGCAAATAAACAGCAGTGCCTCTCTCTTTGTCACCAAACAAAGAAGGAGAAATCTGTTCTGTTTCCTCTTTCTTGGTGAAAACCTGGAAAGAAGTTGATGTGAAAACAAAACAGGGTGGGTGAAGTGACAGGCATCAAAGGAATTCAGGCACCAAATGCTCATGGAGAGGGCAAAGGTTGAAGTGGACACTGGCTAGAGGCCACAAGGAAAAGGGGGGTTTATGAGTTTATCCTACACCCTGTCTTTCATTCAGGGGCTCAAGGGACCATACCTAGCACTGCCCCCACCTGTTTTTCTATTCCCCTCTGGCGTTTGTTCAGCGCCCCGTCCCTCCTTCACACTGCAGGCGATGCCAACTCTTGCAAGACAGAAAAGGCCCCTTGTCCAACAGAGGATGGCTGCCCAGGGGCAGCAGAAACAGTGGCTGAAGAAGACCGTTCTGTGTTCCTTTCTTCGACATTCCAAAAACCAGCCAGGGAAGGGTTCCAAAGAGCCGTTCTGCTGGGCTTCTAAAAACCCAGCCAGAAAGACACCTTCCTGGGCAGCAGAACTGGAAACGTATTTTGATTTCAGTGGGTGAGGCGAGGGCTCTTCTGGATATAGCAATGCCTGTGGGCAGCCATAAAGGGCCTTGGAAAGAGCTTCCCAGGCTGGAGACAGTGCTTTGAGCAGCATCTGCTCTTTTGACCGCCTTTGACAGCGGGAAGAGAAAAAGGGGCTCGAAAGGTTTCGGATTCATTGGCTCAGCACCAGGGAAGGGCTTACTTTTCTCCGTAGGCTCAAGTCTCACCAACTTTACCAAGACAGCATAAAACTGGGGCAGCAGCTCTGCAGAAAGAAGCACAGAGGCCAGAGATTGGCAGGAAACGGGCACTGTTTTCTCCCCAGAATGCCCATCGCTCATGCTTCTTTCCATTCAGTTAGCAAGACAATCAAGCTGTTGTGAGCACGCACAGCAGTGGAGCAACATGAGCAGACTTAACAGCCACTTGGCTGCAATGTTTTGTGAAATAAGGCTGCAGTAAAGTTGCTTTCACCAAGAAGTTCACAATTTTGCAGCATGCTTTGCTCCTCCCTGGGCTGGCCAATCTGCTACAGGTTGCTAGCAAAATTTAAGTAATTCCTCCATGAAATGGGAGGACTCTTCTGCATGGTGGTGGGAAGGTGTTGCCTTCTGTGGGAGCAGGCAGAAACTTCTATCGGCCGAAAGGAAATGAGTGGCTCTTCCAACCTCTGCTCTGCTTGACCAACAAGCCCATTAGAGTTGACAGTGGCGGAGGCCAGGGAAGAATAGTCCCATTTTCCGCAATAAGCGACATGAAGACCAAGTAAATGGAAGGGATTCCTTTTTTTTTTGTCTTCCCACAAGAGGAAATGAGCATGAATGAACCACGGTCTCTTATTTCCAAAGGTAGAGAGACCACACTTCCTGCTGTTCCTTTTCACAAGCAGACCTTGGGGAAAAGGCAGTGCAAGCCCGCAGCAACTTGGGCCTGTTAGGTCCGGAATATCTGCTGCAAACTCCATCCGTTTCTAGCAGCACCTTTCATCCCCAGCCTTCTCAATTCATATCCCATTCCCTTTGGAATCTTATCCGCTGAAAAAATCGAAATCTCGGCTTCCCCCAACTGTCTGCTCTCTTTTCTCCTGAGGGATAGGTTGCTTTTGGAATGCTGTCCCAGGGGAGGGCCGCGCCTGCTTTCCCCGCAGAAAAAAACTTGAACAATGATCGCTGGGCTATTCACACGCATCTGAACCCCGGTGGTCCTGGTTTGGCACTGAAGATCCAGCTAGCCCTGATTCTCAAAAAGCCTTTCCCAACCCTGCTGTCAAACCCACCGGGGGTCGGAACGAGCGCTTCAGCGGCGAGAGGGCCGTCTGGTTAACGAGCGTTGCTGCTCGGGGCCCCCTGAAGCAAATGGGACCCGCAAAGCAACCTGAGGCAGACAATGCTACAGCGGTGTTTTCTTTCTTTCTTTCCCTTTTCAAGTTCTAATGAAGCTGCATGAACATTTCCAATCCCCCATGGCTTTAAATGAAATCAGAAGATAATCAGAAGCTGTGGAGGAGCGAGGAAAGGGAATATTTACGGGCGGAGGCTGCGCAAAATTAGCACAGAGACAGTGGCTGCGGCTGCTATTGATGTCTAAAATGATGGATAACGCGAGAATGGCAAATATACTATTTGTCTAATGGCTCTGCAATTAAATTCCCCTGTAAATGACCCATGCCTCATTTCATAGA
>JANHZU010001356.1:157541-167548 GCA_032468055.1 Acrochordus granulatus | reverse complement strand
CAGGGAGGCCTGGCGTAATGTAGTCCATGGGGTCGCGAAGAGTCGGACACGACTGCGCGACTGAACAACAACAAAACCAGGATAAAGCACTAACTTGGAAGTCCCCACTCATTTGTAGGATTCATAACTGCACCTGAAATTTTCTTCAGAACAATATTTTAGTGTTGTTAATACATTACTTTGCCTCCCCAAGAACAGCACAGCAAGGCCTCTTTTCATAATACAACGTTTTTTTTTCAGGAACTTATAAAGCACAAAGGAGAGGCATTTTTCCTAATCAGATAAGGGCTTCATTCACTCACTGATTTGCAAATGAAACTATCAAGTCTCTTTCTCTTTCACACACAAACAAAGCAAGGCAAAGATACATTTAAGGTACAAGACAACCATTTTTAAAATACTGTAGCTTCAACATGGCCATCCTAGTCTATGCAGAATGGCCAGGATTCAAGGCCCAAGTCCTTTGCATCTAGCAGATTCCAGAGACTGCCTTGCATCTCCATGAAACACCAAAGTAGGAAAATATCTTTTCAGAGAACCTAAACAGCTATAGTTTACTCAAGCTGATCTCCAACATTATGCATGGCAAGACTGATGGGGTGATTTAGTATAGGATAGCTTTAAGAGCCATTCTCTCTAATGAAATGCCAATGGGACACAATCTGGAAAACCAAGTCTAGTGATCGCAGGGGTGGGGGGTGTTGTAGGAAAAAAGACAAATAACTGTATCTTATTCTCTTCTTCTGAGCATGGTTAAAAATTGAGTGTGGGACTTCTTATTTCAGATCTATGAGCTGAATCATTATAGTTAACTATGTAGGACAGATACACAAATGTTTTTGGCCAATGTGATTAGACAACAAGGAATTTGACTCGGGTATAGAAGCTCTCAGTGTACTTACAAGACAACAGTAAATCAAATCATAACATAAACAAAATGAAATGAAATATATGTATATATTCAAACAGAAAAATGTGCATCAACATGTGCAGCCAGTAGAAAAGGAAATAAAGGAAAGTTAGAATCAGAACCACAGTCTGTTGGTATATACATTAGACAGAATTTCCAGATTAATTTAAAATTCCTTGCATTATAGTAATTGTTGTGTCCTGTCATATAGCATGAGTTAGGTATTCAGCTGAGTGATAGCACGGGCAGGGGACTATCTCTGTGTCTAGTTGTTTTGGTGTGCAGTACGAGTGTTATTAATATTAGACAAATTCAGCCCATTCAACTTTCACTTAATTTTATTCAAAGAAAAAATAGAATACTTTAATATTCAGAATTTCTGTAATGGGCTGGATGATTGAAGTACAACACTCTTCAAAGCACTGTTTTCTTTTAAACAAATGAATGATTTCCCTTCTCCAAGAGCTCTGTCTCCAGAAATGTAGGAGGGAGATACAATAACTTTTCAGCTTCCAGAAAATGAACCACGAATCTTACTGTATCAAGTGACTGATGTGAAATGTGTTCTGTAATCAACTGAGTTAGTGAAATTAATTGATAATTCACCTTTCATTCAGGAGCAAAAGATGACAGGATAGATAGTGCTCCCTCTTCCTATTTTTCTCACAACTCTATGAGGAAGAATGAGTTAAGAATGAAGGACTGGCCCAAAGTCACCAAGGGAGCTTCTGTAAGTTTCAGTGAGGGCAAACTAGGATTTTGGTCCTTCCACTCAAACACTAAAACTACTCTGAAATCAGCAAAACATTAAATATATTTTTATCAATGTATATTCTGGCAATTTTATGAAGAAAACTGTTGTCTCCTTCCACTGGGAAGCATTCTAATGCCCAGCAAAAAGTGGATTAAAAAACACTGAATGAGACTTACTGAATGGACTCCAAATCAATGACTGTAACAAATCCATTGTGTTGAATGGCCCTTTGAATGGAACTATTAAAAATTAATTGCCTTTTGTTTTGCCCTTTGGCAAAATCCCATTGCTTGTTGGTTCCTTTCAACCTTTCATGTTGGTTCCTATTTAAGTAGAAATTACATTTTATCATAGTTTTCCTGGTTGCAGAATAAGAAATATGTAAGTTCTACTGTAAACAAGCACGAAGTCCAATTACATGCCTCAGCCATCTGAACAATTTAATGGCTACAATATCAATTAGAATCAGATCCTAGCTCATCTTAATTTTTCCTTCCCCTTTAAAGCAAGGAAAATATTCTTATAGACCTCATTTCTGGATGACTATGATGGAGCAGGATAGATATACTGTATACTTCTATTATAAAGCAATTTAACATGGAAACAATAAGTTTTACTTCTACAGATGTATAGACAATTTTTAATTCACAGATATCAGGAAGGAAAAGATCTGGCAGTTATCTGGCCGTTTCACAAGAAGCATCTGCTCATTTCAGTACAGCAGCCAATAAGGAAATCAGTGCATTCTGACTCTTTGTCCAGGATAACAGGTGGGGAGGAAAGCAAAGAGGAGGGAGAGGCAAGTGTGGACCATATTATCAGTTCTTTGGCATTAAGGTATCTCCATCCCACTTAGCTATTTACTCCATTTCTAACATCAACTAAATGTCAAAGTTCTAGCAACAAATCAGAAAAGTATGATTTTGATTGAGATCATTTTCTCCAGTACAGTACTGAATGAAAATTAGCTGACCAGCATTATATTCTATAATGAGCTTCGTTGGAGATGCAGACTGGAGAAGGATTGCTCAGCTTCTGAGCATTCGCCATTTTACCATATACCCTAGAGGGCACTGTGGAACTTTCTCATACCTTCAGCATCTCCTTTCTGTCCTTCCATCCCATATTATCTTCTCCAGCTTGGACTTTCCTACTATAATCAATGTACCAGAATCAGAAGTAACTTTAAATCTTTAATGTGAACTGGCTGAACCATAGTTGCTATGTGTGTTGAGGACCGAATGTGACGAATTCTAGATGGAAAAAACATCGTGTGGCTGTTTTACATGGAGTATATGTATGCTCATGCTCTGCTTTCTTTTTTCTGAACATATTACATGAAGTGGAAGAGCAGGACATTCTTAGATACCATCTGCAAGTAAGTTTGCCAAACACAATAGGGCTAATTTCTGAATAACTACAAATAGCTATATCATTGGAGTTATTTTTTAATGCAAATTTCTTGCAACATTTCAAGAAATAATACATTCTAACTAGTTTGTTTCATTCTTATCCTTTTTTGCATTAATATAAAATATATAATTTTGTTATATTTGTTTTAGTTCAGACACAGTGTTACATCATTTTTTTCAAAAACCACAGCTTATCTTCTATTCAGAAAAACTATTGAGGCACAAAATCAGAGAGAATGGTGATACAAGAGCTTAATAATCTTTAAGTTGTCCTTATTAGTAAAAAATAAATTAAAAAAATCTGAAAACATAACCATTCCCAGTTTCTGCATGCTGGCACCCACTGTCACTTGAAGATTGATAAGAGAGTTTAAATATATAATGCCCTGGTTTATAATAATTTATACATTAGGTTTTTTAGCTGGATAGAGCTGTTTTATGTTTCATGCACAAGTGGATAAAGCTGTTGCCTCTGAAGAGAAGAATATTTATTAAAGGAAAAAAAGCATTTAAGAGAGGCAATGCTGCCTTAGATAATAGACAAATGATACGTCATGAGGGACACAGTTGTTCCCATAAGAAGAATAGAAACATTGAGGATAAAGGAAATGAAAGGTCATTCTAATCCAACATCTGGTGGTTCACCAGTTCCTCCTCTTCTCTTATTTTGTTTATCAGCACTGATATTTTTTGAACCCAGTTGAGTTTGTTCATCAGGTTAAATCTACTCTCCCTCTTGAGGTATTTTTAGTTCTCTCTTAAAGTTTTAAACAAGTTAGGACTGAATACACTCAAAACTGTGGAAATGATAGTGGATTTTAGGAAAGAATCCCCCTATTTCATCTCCTCTTGCCATACACAGCAACACAATATCAGGAATACAATCCTTCAACTTCCTGGGCTCAACAATTTCTCAAAACTTGAAATGGACAGATAACATTAGCACCATAATTAAGAAGACATGTCAGAGGATGCACTTCCTGTGTCAGCTCAAGAAGTTCAGCCTGCTACAAGATTTGCTGATACAGTTCTAGAAGAATCACTGAGTCTGTCCTTTGTACATCCATAACTGTCTGGTTTGGTGCAGTAGCTATGCAGGACTGGTTTAGGCTCCAACGAACAGTCTGGACTAAAGAAGAAGAATTGCAGCTAGCCTGCCCTAAATAGAGGACCTGTATATCAAAAGGGTCAAAAAAGTGTCAGAGAAGATATCTGGAGGTCCCTCATCCTGGTCACAACTTGTTTGAACCTCTTTCCCTCTGGATGATGCTATTGAATGTTGCATACCAAAACAACCAAGTATAGGAACAGTTTTTTCCCACATGCCATCATTCAGCTGAATACTTGATTCACATTATATGAAATTAACCTAGAAATTCTGTCTAGTGTGTTTATGTATTTATCAACATACAAGGTTTCTAACTCTATACTTTATAATATTTCCTTTCTACTGGCTGCATACTTTAGATGTAAACTTTACTCTGACTTCATTTATTGCCATGTAACTATTCTTTTTTACTGTTATTTTGCAAATGTACTGAAAGCTGCTGTACCAGAGCCTTGCTTAGCTTGCATGTCTAACCACGCTTGCTCAATAAAGTATCTGTAACTGTAAATAAAAAAAATAATTGAAAGGTCAAAACATCCATAACCTAGGGACAGAGAGTTTCCCAGATGGACCTGCATTAGAAGGATAATGATCCTTCCTCCTTAAAGAATTCATGTTTTGAATAGGACTTGAAATGTCATGAGGACATTTTTTTTTCTGAATAACTACAAATAGGCAAACTATGTAGATTATTGATAACTGATTCAAAATTAGTGGGGCCATTGCATTCTGCAGGTATTTCTGACCTGGTCTAGGATACTGGTGCAACAAAGATCAAGACAAAAATAGCCAATTGCTAATAATCCTATGAGCTATGAAGGTTCTAGTTCCAACACCATTGAAATAGATCCTCAAAGTCAAAAATGAAGACATAAGTACTGCACTGTAGAGAAACACTCTGCTATGGCCACACGAGGTCTTCTGGAAATCCTGTTCCACAATGCTACAACATCACTAGAGGTGCTGTGGAATCCTCATTTAGGATTGTGAATAGTTACTTTTCATACTGGGAAGGGTATTGTTATATCACTGAGTGTCTGGTAGGTTTATTTTGCTATGCATTGCCAAACTATCACATTTTCATCAATATATGTCGGCAGTACTATATATTTTATCTGTTTTCTATAACATTTCATGATCTTTTAGCCTTATTGTTTACAGTTTTCTCTGTATATCTAGGTTTGCTTATCCTAAATGAACACCTACCAACGAGTCGGTATGTATCAGAAAGTTGATTTTCTAATCTAGAAAATCTAGAAAATAAATGTGGATATCATTGGGACATAAAGTATGAAATGTGCCTCTGATGCAGAACTCAGTAACATTTGCTACTGAGTTCCAGATTATCTTTAAATGCAACATTCCTTACAGTCATTCCTCAAAGCCTCAGCATGTGCACATTTTACACTAAAGAGATCAAGTGACATTCCTGCAACTGAATTTCAGCACAATTCACAGACTATCACAATTGTTTCTGCTCCCTAATTCTTATTTTAATAACCAATGAATTTGCCACTAGTTTATGTAAATGTACTCTAAAAGTTAAATATCAGAGAGGATGATTAATCTTTACCTTGGATACATTTCAATTTACTATCACAGCAGCAGTGTAACTTCTAGAAGTAGAAACGAGTTTGGTTTATTCACTACTGCAATTCTTCCAAACATGCTTTCCTTTGTTGTAAAAAGGTGAACAAGTTGATGTCATCAAATTAATAAATATATTTGTAGGATTCATGTAGTTTCCTTGAAGATACATAGAAAAACATAGCTATTGAAGGCCTGTCAAAACAGCAACACAATCATTAACAATGCAAGAGTTGGGTGTATAACCTGCAGAGCCCTGAACTGGCATATATATTGTAAACACCATAATAAATATTTTGATCACATAAAAATGGGAACACATACAGTATACATCTGTAAGTATACAGATCAGGCTCCAAATCAAAAGTCTGGCATATTTAAATAGTTAAGAGTTTTCTCATATCATAGTCCAGCTTCTTTTAACTATTCAGTGGTTAGCATGTAATCTGGATAAACAAATTAAGGATCAGCATATTGTTCATTGCTAGGTAAAGATGAAAGTTCCCCCTGCCAGTTGTGGCTGACTCTAGGGGGCAGTGCTCATCTCCATTTCATAGCCAAAGAGCCAGTGTTCATCCGAATATATATGCCGCTTCTGTGGTCATGTGGCCAGCACAACTATATGCCAAGGCACATAAACATTGTTACCTTCCCACCAAGGTGGTACCTATTTATCTACTTGCATTTTTGCATGCTTTTGAACTGCTAGGTTGGCAGAAGCAGACAACAGGAGCTCATTATGTTACATGGCAGCACTTGGGTCTTGACCTCAAGCTGCCAACCTTCCAGCCAACAAGCCCAGCATCTTAACTGTTCACAGCACCATGTCCTTCCTATACTGTTCATTCCAAAAAATTTAATTTTCCAATTAAATATCAAATAGGAGACTGATCTGAAAAATATGTTGTAATTCCAACAAAATCTACATGGTTTCTGTTTTAATATGAATACAAGATTTTTGAGGGAGTATTTAATGATCTGTATATTTTAGATTTAATTAAATGTTCATACTTTAAAATAAATGGCTTTGGTTTACCTTGCTGCACATATACTGAACCTAAAATAAAGAACATACAATATCAGATCTAGATAGCTGGCACTTTCCCTTCAATGTTTGTTTCCATGAAATGCTCAGGATTCCTACTGGATTTTCCTCTGGATTTCACAACAAGCAACCATTGCTATTATGCAGCCCACATGATTTTAAGGATGCTTTCAGTAAAGTGGTTATGCAAATCTGGGTCACAGTGTTAAATAGCATTTGCAGATTTGCAACCTTTCAGTGGCCTTAATTTACCATCCCATTTCAGGATGGCATCTAGATGCTTCAGGAAGACTCACAAGCAATGGAAGTGAAGGCAAATGGTCCCTCCGCATCATTGTTTCCCAACTTTGCCTCTGACTTTCTGTATCACATGGGCCTCTGGCACAGAAAAACGCTGGCCGTTCTCAGTTCCATCTTTCTGAATCCGCCACCTTTTCAAGCCAGACGAGCAATTGCGGAGGCAGAACTTCAAGTGAGCACAAGCCCTCCCTCCACCCCTCATTCTCATTTAGAAGCCAGCAAGGCTAGACATGTCACGCCTAAAGTGAGGGGGAGGAGGGCATAAAGCCATGGTATCCGTCTCCGAGCTGCCACGACCGATCCGACAGCAGCCACCTCTTCTCCGATCCAATCCCGGCTGCCACTCAAGATGCCGTTTCCTAAAGTTTCGCGCTGGAAGAGCGCTTTCTTTCCTCTGAAAGAAATCTCTGAAAAATGCCCCAAAGGCGGCGGGTTGCTGCTGTCCTAAAGACCAGACCCGTGGGACGCCCCTGCCTGCCTGAGCCGCAGCGCGGCGGCTTTGCTGCCCAGAGAACGGCGCCGAGCCGTGGCCTTGCGCGACCTTCATTGGGCCCGAAATTTCGCTGCTCCGGGCCACATGGCAATTCAGCCCGGACTCCCAGCCAGCCGCGGGGGTTGGGCGGCCTGGCCCTGTGGAAGAGCCACGAGTCATGGGGTCGCAAAAGGGCGCGAGCGCTCTTTGTCTTCTCCCCTCCCACCTTCTTCTCCCCTCCTGACCGCCCCCCGGCTATGCGCTCCGGTGGAAGGAGAAGGACTGCTCCTGCACCCGCGTACTACAAGTCCCCGGCTAGGACGGAAGCGGAACTGCCTCTTTAAGAAGACAGCTGAGATGCCTTTGATCTGCACCTGAGCGCAGCATTTCGCCTGCTGCGGGAGGTAGATTTAAATCGCTGCAGTCACAGCTCGCCCCCAGCAAGCTACAGAGAGGAGGGAAGGAACTTCGCTTTCTCAACTCGCAGCCCCTTTGAGACTTCAACTGCTGCGGATCCTTGAGTCTCTTTCAGAACAAGCCAATGGTCTTTTCCTCTGCTCGAGAGAGGACGAAGCTTGGCCAGTGGCCAGTGACTCTTCTCAGACTTAGGAGAAATCAAATTCCCGACACGCACTTGCTCGCGGACGCATTTCGCCCTGGGACAGTCCAGATTTCAGCAGGGGATTAGTGATGTTCACATCTAAATATTTAAAAATTTCCAGATTAACTATTCTGTATTAAATTCTTGTTCCGCCCGCCCTCTTCCTGCAGCCCTACCGGTAATATAGATTAAATGCCCATGTTCATCTACACATCCTCTGCATCTTTAATACATTCACATCTCAGCCAAGGCAGGTGGAGCTCCTGGAATGGATGCCAACATCTCCAGGGTGCACTGTTGGAAGAAGAGCCGGGTGGAAAAGACTATCTGCCTGCCTGCCACTTTCTGCAAAGAGAGATGGTGGCCATGGGTAGATAGAATCCGCCTTCTTGCTTTTCTACTCTACCTCTCCACCCCACTCCTCAATTGAGAGGTTTGCATTCTGAACCAGATCACTGAGGCTCAAGTGCTCAAGTTTTCTCGTTTGGCTGGAAACTATTCAGATACTTTGTTGGCCAAGGATGGTTAGACACACAAGAAATTTGACTCCAGTACAGCAGCTCTCAGTACACTTGCAAGACATCAGTAAATATATTATAATATTATATTATTTACAACAGTAAATAAAATATTCAACACAAGGAAAGTGCATCTTTTTCTCCTTTGACATACAGCTCAATGTTCATTTAAAAAAATCCAGTTATTAGCCTTTTCTTTTTACAATGTTTAAATCCTGGGATAAAAATCATCATCATCCAGTCAGATAAAATTGTGGGGAGGGATGGTAGTGAGGAGAAATTGGGCACTGTAATTCATTAATTGAAATGAATTTCACTCCCTAAATTTGTTATCTAACTACCCCACCTCAGCTATTAGTGAAATTCCAAAGAGAAATTCCAAGATCAAATTCAAGAAGGGCATTGTAGAGTCGAAAGCAAAACTACCATACAATCTGATTTCCAATTGAGCAAATAAAAGGACCAGTACATAAAATGTCTGTGTTCTCTTAAATATGTGCAGAACAATCCAAAAATTTCAACATACTGATTTTATAACTGATTTACAACTCAAAACTTTAATATTTATACTTATAGACTACCTTCTTGGGCCAGCAAGACAAACCCCAGCAATATCAGACATTCCTTTCTTTCAATGTGGAAAAAGAGTAGTTTGAGAAGTTTATTTTCCTGGTTCACACTCCCTTCCTCCGCCCCTGGTCTGATCTTTAAGAAAAAGCTAATTGCTGCTTGCATTTAAAAGCAAAAGATCTTTCAACTTAGAAGAATGCAAATGAAACCCTTAGATGTTTCGTTTTTGTTTTTGTTTTGAGTGCCATTCCTCTTTAAATAAACCACTTGATCATTGCCTGGGAATCTCTGTTAATCGAATGGGTTTGCCTTTCTGCCAGGTCCTTTATCATTATTTATGGGCTCTAAATTGTTTCAAAGTTCCCTTGACGTTCGATTTACTAGTTCGGGGCTCTTTTCTTTTCCCTGTCCTGCCTTTTGTTCTTAAGAAAGACGTCGTGTTGGAAAGGCTTTGAAAAGCCAAACACGAGAGGCCTGCGGGTGAAAAGAGAGCAGACACGGTCCTTTTTAATTCCTCCGGGCGAGTGAATGACTCTTTGATATAACCGCAGAAGCTGTTTCATAAACTAAGTAAGGGGTTGTCTTCCATTAAAACTGCCCATGCCAACTCTATTGGGGGCCTTTCCATGGGGGGGTCTCTCCCCACCACCTTTTCCAAAGAGTGAATAAAATAGTTCGGAGGGGAGAATGAGGGAGGAAAGAAAGAAAGAAAGAAAGAAAGAAAGAAAGA
>JANHZU010001356.1:141726-156076 GCA_032468055.1 Acrochordus granulatus | reverse complement strand
TTTCTCTGGAACTGATTAAGTGCGTTCTTAACCCTTCTCTCCTTTTTCAGCCATGAAGAAACCGAGGTGTGAGGAAAATGTGCAACCTTCCAAATAGCTCCTGGTGATCGTGGGGCTTTTGTGGCAAAACATGTAGCGCAAAGGGACAGAAAGGCGGGTGAAGGAGACAGAAGAGAAGAGACAGAGAAAGGCTGGATCTACAAAAGATTGGATCGATACGTTCATAAATATCGATTAGTCTTTATTTCCAATTAACTATCTGTGTGAAGAAATTCCCATTACCCATGTAACGGCTCTCATTTGTCTCTGATCTTTATTTTGTTGGGGTCTCCAAAAGACACTCAGTGGGAGACATTACATTTTAGTAACAATTGCAGGCTCGGGTAGGAAGGCTGTCTGGATAAACACAGCGGTCCTTCCCCCTTAGACGACAATAACCTCATCCAACTTTTGACTTCAGGCAAGCGGTGCCTACAATTCCCGATTACGATTTCTTACGTCACTGCCGCTGACTCTTCAGCCAGTCCTCCCAAGAGCCAAAGGAGCCCCTCTGACGAAAAAGAGGGAGACAGCGAGGAAGGATCCTGGCGCGCGCGCCGCGAAGTGAGGCGGAGGCGGAGGCTGCCGATCCATTTGCCACAGCCAGTTCGGACGCCCACGACCCTCCTGCTCATTCCTAGTTCCGAGCTTCCGCGGGCAAAACAAGTCTGGAGGCGGGGAAAAGCGGCACGGGGCTGAAGGGGATCCGAAACCTCGAGCGGAGGAATCGGATGGACCGCTCAGAAACAGCTGCTGGGTGACGGGAGGTGGATCCCAGCCCACCTTGGCCCGCGGCTCTCCCTCAGAGGAAGGAGGGAACCCGGGGCCTTGGCCTTTCGCTGGGGGTACCTGAGCGCACAGTGCAGCCTAGAGGTGAGAGACAGTCGGGAGGCTCGTTACCTTGCGGCGCGCTGCGTCGTGCCAGGGCAAGAGCCGGGCAACGCGGAAGCTGGCAACTGCACCCAGGTCTCGCACGCGGCCGCCCCGCGCGTGCGGAAAGCTTCCCACTAAGCCCAGCTTCAGAAGCTGCGCCGCCCGGCTGCCGAACCCGGCTACCTTCCCGCGGAGGAGGGGCGGAGTTAAAGGCCCTTCGCCGCCGCTCCCCGCACGCCGCCCCCCTTCCCTCTCGCTCGCACGCCCTGGCCAATGGCGAGGGAGGAGGCAGCCACGTGGGTCGGCCAGGTTCCGAGCCTGGCAAAACGTGAATGAGACAGGAGAGCGCGACTCAAAGGCAGCGCCGACGCCCGGAGTGCGGGAGGGAGCGCGCTTGGCGTCCGGCTCCCCAGGCCCCAGGAGAGCGCGAGCGGCGGGCGGCGGGCGGGCCTTTCTGAGGAGGCGCCTCGGGCCGGAGTGGATCGCAGCTCAGGGCAACCCGCCCCGATGTCTCCTTGCTGCGGCCAGGGAGACCCGAATCTGACCCGCCGCTGCCCGACCCAGGCGGTCCCCTGCGCGCGCCGCTGTCGCTGCCGCTGCCGCAACCGCCGGCGCTACTTCCGCTCCTCCTCGCCCCCTGCCAGCACCTGGCCCTGAAGCCGCTGAGCCGCCCCGTCCAGCTTCTTGTCTGCGCGCCTCCTTGGCCACTAGCGCCTCTATGAGTGCAGCTTTTCAGCCGTCGCTCATGATGATGTCGCGCCCTTTGGGAAGCAGCACTGCCTTCAGCATAGACTCGCTCATCGGCAGCCCGCCTCAGCCCAGCCCGGGCCACTTCGTCTACACAGGCTACCCCATGTTCATGCCCTACAGGCCAGTGGTCCTGCCGCCACCGCCGCCTCCACCGCCACCGACCGCCTTGCCCCAGACAGCACTGCCGCCCTCGCACCCTCACCATCACCAGATCCCCAGCCTGCCAACCAGCTTTTGTTCCAGTCTGGCCCAGGGCATGGCTCTAACCTCAACCCTCATGGCCACCCTGCCGGGCACATTCTCGGCCTCTCCGCAGCACCAAGAGGCGGCGAGAAAGTTTGCACCCCAAGCTCTCCAAGGCGGTTTTGACAAAGCGGATACTATTCAGGCAGAAGTTGAAGATGGCAAGGCTTTCTTGGCCAAGGAAGGCTCGCTACTGGCCTTCTCTGCCTCCGAAGCAGTGCAAGCTTCCCTCGGTAAGTACTTCGGCTAGCAGGTGCATTTGCGTATATCGATGTGCCGGGACTACTGGCTATAAAACTGGCCCTGGCTGAGAAAGCCAAAAGGAAGCGGAGGCGCGGGGGGGGGCCGCTAGGCTCCAACTGCTCTCTTGAGGTGACCCAGGCCGTAGAATTCCAATCAGAAAGGCAGCCCGGAAAATTGAAATGTGTGTACTGTACTTTATTAATATGTGCCTGCGTTCGTACAATACATGTATCTGCACTTCTCGTTTTCCACCAGAATTCTCATAGGCAGCACATCAACACCTCTCGGAGGGCAGAAAAAGTCGGTACTGATATGGGGTATACGCGTGTTGTTATTATTATTATTTGATTACTTGGGCTGTCTAGAAAGGCATTGCCATCGCCGTTTATGCCATCGTGAGGCATAAACACAGAGTGTCCCGGGCTGGGAGAAAACTTAACAGTTATGGTCCATGAATTCCTTCGTAAATGGCTGCTCTCAGGAGTTCGCGGGCAAGGGGGGGAGGGGAAGGGGAAGGTTAAGCAATAGATCAGTGAGAGGAGGGATCATCCTTCCTAATCGACTCCTTGCGTATAATTAGAAGTGGTTTGTGAAGAGGCTTGGACGTTCAGAGAGTGTAATTTGGAGTCAGCAAGCCAAAGACCAAGGTGCTGACACTTCAGCCTGATGGATTGCCTTCTTAAATTCCTTGCTTAAGAAAAGAATGAGCAATTCTTGGGCTGAGAAAAAGTGTGGATGTCTAGGATGGGTGAGTCCAGATTCTCTACCCATTTTGCATGCCATTTTGATCCTTCTGCTTCCCTTTTGAAAATCAGTGGGCGCAAAGGATCATTTAAAGATCACTGTCACTGCAGTTTGCGATTAATTCACTAAGACAAACGAAGAGTCTTATGGCATCTGAAACGTGTGAAGATTGGTGGAGGCAGACGCTTCCGGGGAGACATGACGGACTTCAGGCACGAAAGCTTGTGCTTTCGTCGTTTCGATGCCGCAAGTCCATGTTCTAGCCAGTGCCCTAAATGTGGAACCCACCGAAAAATAACATTAAACGCTACTCAGCATCTCCCTGATATTGGGGAAAATGATTCTCCGTCCCTCTGCCCTGTCCTTGGCTTGTCGCCACTCACCTCTTACTTGCTTCCAAGCCAAATTCTGCTACCTCGGAATTGAGCCTAAAATCTCTCCCCATGCCCCAGATTGCATAGAGGAGGAGGAGGACGCGGCTCTTCTTGGGGCTGCTGGCAAAGAGCTAGGTGGAACATAAAAAGAGATGCTCTTTTTGGCTTTCCTCCAGGCACCGCAAGAGCAGCCTCCGGGAAAGAAGACGCGAAAGCAGAGGACGATTCGAAAGGCAAAGAGGAGAGTTTCTCGCTGGACAGCGATCTTGATTACAGCTCCGATGACAATCTGCCGGGCCAATTGGCTCACAAGGAAGACGACTCTGGCAACGGCCTGGAGGAGAGCACCCAGAGCTCGGCGAACCCAAACAGTACCACGTCTACGGGAAAAAACCGCCGGCGGCGAACGGCCTTCACCAGCGAGCAGCTGTTGGAACTGGAGAAAGAGTTTCACTGCAAAAAGTACCTTTCTCTGACCGAGCGATCCCAGATTGCTCACGCCCTCAAACTCAGCGAAGTGCAGGTCAAAATCTGGTTCCAGAACAGGCGGGCCAAGTGGAAACGGGTGAAGGCGGGCAATGCAAATTCTAAGACCGGGGAGCCCTCCCGAAACCCCAAGATTGTGGTGCCAATCCCCGTCCACGTTAGCCGGTTCGCCATCCGGAGTCAGCACCAACAACTGGAGCAGACCAGGCCCTGAGCAGGGACAAATCCCGACCGAGGTTTTTTTTTCCAGCCCCGATTTCTTCCTCCCCTCACATGCACAAGTCTGGAACCATTCTCTCCATCCCTCCCCCGTCCGCCCGCCGCCCCCCAAATGAGGGCTTGATAGAGTGAAGCGAACCGCCAACCACACGAAGCAGACCACGGTGAAACGTGTTCATAAACCATCCGTCAGAAAACTCGTGTCATGTTTCGAGAGGGAGTATCAAAAGACTTGGAGGAACTATTTACATATTTATGAGACTGTCCAACTTTGTATATAAAGCACTGGATTTCAGCTGCTGTATTTTGATTGTGATGGGACCAAATGAGTAGTGAGGTGAAGTCTGACATTCCAAAAGCACATCTTATTGTCAAAACTGCAGAACATTTCAACTCTTCTCCCACATTTGGGACTATTCTCCCTCCCCGATTCTTTTAAAAGAAAGAAGGGGAAGAAAACTACCAGTTTAACTTCTACTGCTGCTGCTTCCTCTTCTTTTCTTTCTTCCTTTCCACCCTCCTCCTCTTCATTTTTTCAAGGGGGGGCAATGGAGAAGCAAATGAGATATTCTTCTGGTGCACCCCCGGGTTTTTTCCTCTTATTCTAAGCCATGTTTCTTTCCTCTCCCTACTCTTTTTTTTAAATGCACGAGTTTTTCCTATTGTGTTTAATTAATTTATTTCAAATGTAGTTTATCTCTTTTTTAAGTTATGAAAATTAAACAAAATATAATGTCAATAAAATTCCCAAACAACAAAAATGGACAAGACTGAGCCGCTGTTCTGTGTGAAGTTGGAGGGCTCCGATGGAACCTTATTCTTTGATGCTGATCCCAGCCACAGCCCTGTTTCCGGTTTTAAAGAGGCGACCGCTTCAGCTACGGAGGGGGCAGAGTGGGGGGGACAAGAAGGTGAGCGCCCGATCAAGAGGTTGGGGCCACTGGGAGCAAAAAAACCCTTCTGACGTTCCTCCGGGGCAGCAGTGCCCGAAAGTTTAGCCGAGATGTTGCCAAGCGCCAGGATCCCGAGTTTGGCCCCTGTGGTGGTGATCCCGAGTTTGATTCCTGCGGGTGGTGGATCGTTGTGCGTTGGCCTTGCCACTCGTTCTTTCACGGAAAGGGGAAGCGGGATAAGCGCTGGGTGTCCTGGCCTTCGGATTTGGGGTCTGCACAAGGAAGGTGTTTGACAGAAGTGGTATGGCTCCTGCTGAGTTTTTTTCCATTTAGCATAGTTAGACTTTTAATGAAGAGTTTGACTACACCAGCTCAGCATGCCAGCAACTTTACCATTCCGGATTAATTCCGGAGCAAGAGTGTTGAAGACAAGAAGTTAGAGATGGAGACAGAAGAAACTGGGCCAGTAGATCCAAGCGCCTGATTCTGAGGCTGCTCCAATTCTAGAAGGATAAAATGGAGGGGAAAGGAGTTTCAGTAGAAGTTTCCACAGATTGCCACAAAAAAGTTGAACTGGGTGCGGTCGCTGCCGTCGCCATCACCATTTCGAAATCAGGTTGCTCCCCGTTGCTTTTCACCCAGTAGCAACATGTAGGCCAACTTTTGGAAATGGATACGTCCATCTTCTCCCCGCTCTTCTCTAGCTACGAAAATTACTGGCTAAAAATAGGTTAGAACCGGACGGTAGAGACTCGCAGGCGAGGCAAAAGGAAAGAAGGTTCTCCTGGCAAAGGAATAAGCCAGACCTGGGAGGGACGGGAGATGACCGGAAGAGTTTCTGCCATTTGCCTGCCAATTAACAACTGGCAACTAGTGCACAAGATTGAAATACTTTTCAATCCCACCCATTCACCTGGCGAAACAGTAACAGAAAGTCCGCCACAGCGTGACTGGGAAGGTGTGAGAAATCTCAGAGTGTCACAGATCTGTCCCGGTGCTACGGGATGCGCTGCGTCCGATGGGCCTGGTGATGTAGGAGTCGGAGCAATGAGTATGGCTCAATCAGCCACTTGTTCTGCTCGCTTTCAGGAGATGCTGCTTTCTCGATTTCGAAGGAAAGGAGACTCGCGCTTTGGACAAGTGCGGCTGCAGAAAGGATCGTTTCTTTTCGCCACGCTAAGGACGACCTCTTCGGACTCTTGAGCCTTCTACTTTCATTTGGCTGCCTAATGAGTCAGATCAAAGGCTTGGAGAACCTGCCGCCCCCCACCCAATAATTCCAAGGCCGTCCTAGAAGCCTCCGCCTCTGGCTGAGGTGTTAAATTTTGGCAGAACAGGGCAGCTTCAACATCTTCTCCAAAGCAAAAAGTTAGAGGGGTCTTTCTTAGGGTTCCTCAGCAGCCTTCTGGTTGGAGCAGCTGTCCTCGTCAACAAACTGTGCCCGTGGGTCAGCAGCCCTATAGAGATCCCAGCTTTCCCCACCCCCCCTCTGGCACGGTTTCCTTTGGGAGAGCGAAAAGGAAGGCATCCGGCGGGGGGAAAGGGGCCAAGCGCGTGTCCACCTGGTCGACGGCTGAAGCGGGCCGTTTTTTCTTCTCACATAACAATCTGAAGAGAGCAGGGAGGGGGGATGGTTGCTTCCCGCAGGGTCAGGAAAAGCCCTAAGCGGGAGCCCGAGGCCGAAGCGGGAGCCGAGAAGATAAACAAGCGAGGGGGGGACTGATAGCTGCCATCATCACCATCGCGGCTTTCATTTGGCTGCCTAATGAGTCAGATCACAGGCAGCGAGAAAAATTGTCAATCGCCCAGACCCTAATGAATTTTTTTGCAAATTGTAATCAAGCCAGGCCGTCTCAGCTCGCTGATTAATGAGACCCAAGAGGCTTGGCCGGCACCTCCGCTTTTTATTCCATCCCAGCCTCCCTGCACTAAATTAACAGCAACTTGTCTGCGTTTCAAATTAACTCCCAATGATTAATTCTGATGGGGGGGCCTGAAGAATAGCTTGCGTTAATAGACACTGGCCTCTGATGCCGCTTGAAATTAATACACTTCTCCCCTCTGGCTGCCGGCTTTAATCCAGAGCTGGGCTTTGACATCCCTATATTTGTTGTTATAATAAATTTCACTTACATCTGCACATCAAATCATTACAAAGCCCGCGATCCCATCCCAGAAAGCTGGGGGCTTCACTGAGAAAACAGACGGGAAAGTTGGACTGGGATTCGCCTGTTTTTCAGTTAACAACAAATCCCTGCTTACATTAACAGCAGACTATTTTAAAGCTGACGAGGAATAACAACATACACACAGTACACATATACACACATATGTATATGTGTTAAATGTTGTATTGAAAAAAGAGAGAGGAAGTAGATATTTCTTTTTGTTGGGACAATGAAGACGATAACCGCGAAGGATTATTTCTTGTCCGATAGGAAACTACTGTACCAGCTCAAATTAGAATAAAAGGGCTGTTCTGTTTCCCGCCAACGTGAAGAATGGCGGGGGCGGGGGTGGAGAAGACAGAGGAAAACTGCTAAAGAATCTTTTGGAGCCAAGTCGGTGAGGTTTCTCTACATGGAGAACCAGGAACCTCGCAAATGCCCCCCAAACGATTTACTCCTCTTCTCCTGGGGGGATGGGGGTAGGCAGTGGCAGTGAATCCGCCTCCACTTCTAGGTCCAGTGGTCGTTTCCAAATCCCGCCTCTCCAGCACATCTTCGGATGTGGTCCAAGCACGGGACGCGTGCGAGCGATCCAGGCACCTTCCTCCTTTTTCCATTCCACAAAATGGTCACGTCTCTCTCTCTCTCATCTTGCTTCCGCTTGTATTGACTTAATTGGCTTAATTATTTCTGCCGTGATTGGCAAGCTGGCGTATCTTTTTAAGCGCCCCCTCTTGCCCCAGAGGTTTGTCGGTGATCCCTTATCAGAGTGAAGGCGGATTGCTTTGGCAGATCCATAAATTGCACAAGAGCCCCTTTGTGGCCAGCAGTGGAGAGAAATCTGGGGATGATCCGATCGGCCTCTGCTTCGTGGGACGCCTTTTGGCAGCCCAGCAATATGGCCCCTTTAATTAAAAGCCACCCCCAAATGAACCTCAGAAAAATAGTGCTGTGTCAAAGATAAGAAGTAAACTTGCGGATCCACAGATCTCTATTCCATTTTATTACAGAAACAGGTAAAATTGTTAAGCCGTGAAACTCTAAAGGCAGACTAAAATGAGGCTGCGTGAAAAGCTACCAGTGGAAGAGACTATTTGTAGCTCAGGCTTGAATTGTGGAGTCCTAGGTGTTCTCTTAGCTGAATTGTTTTTCTGCAGACGTTTCATTACCAAACTAGGTAACATCATCTGCACTGAGAGCACCTTGGACTCCGCGTGAAAAACTTTCCAACTACAGTATTTCGTTGCAGAAAGTGTCAGGAAAAGAGTCCTTTTGGGAACTAACATGAGATGAAATCGAGGAAAAGGAATTCTCCTCCTTGCGTGAGAAGGCCAAGAAGGATCCAGAGCTTCCTCCCACAATTTCTATGATTTTGTGCCCGAGAAGCAAAGCAGAACAAGCCCACTGACTCTCCGCGGCGTGAGAACTGGGGAGAGCGCAAAGCTGCGCAGGCACCAGAAAGGACAAAGCGCGGGGGGGGGGAGCCAAACCAACGCGGAAGGGGCGGGGAAGGGAGAGGAGAGGAGGGGGAGTTGGCCGGCGGGTCCGCGCAGCAGTTACTTCGTGGCGAGGCGAAGGCAGGCGGATTTCCAGCTTTGGGAGTTTCGGCGGAACGGCCTCGCTGACATCCTGCGGGCCGAACCGACGCCCGCCGGCGCGTCTTTACTCGCGGCCACTTTCACCGATCGATCCGGCTCCTTCCCCACGCCGTGGTCTTCACCTTACGACTCGCAGCCCCGCTGGGGTCAGAGCCCCGGGCGCTGGGACATCAGGAATGAGGACGCGCGGCAGAGCCCGTCTGGACTGCGGCGGAGAAGAGGCGCGAAGGCTTCTCCTCCTCGGGGGCGCCCGCCCCCGGAGAACATCAAAGCGCCTCGGAGTGCCACGACGACGGCGCGCAGCCCCGGCCGCAGCCTGGCGAGGAGGTCGGCCTCCTAAGCGGCCGGCGCCGGCCCCCGAGCAAGCCGGCTTCTGGAACGCTTTCGGAAGGGTCCGCGCGGCCAAATCAATCTTCATCTGCGGTCCTCCTGGTGTAACGCGAGAAATACGAGCGGGATAACTGAACATGAAGGCAAATCAAACTGTTGCAGTAATAAAGTACCTGAAACATCGACCCACAAAAGCTACACCATATGTATGGAGACAACCTGTATGAATTATAAATGACATCATAAAAATTCATTGGCTATTTTAACCACTCTGAAACACATGTTGAAGGGCTGCTGCCTGCTACATTCTGCTTATGCCAGGAGCTCCTTTCAGGCTTGCCAGCCAGAGACGCTTCTTCAAAGGCATGAGGTACGGCTCTGGAGGCAAAAAAATGCTCATGGCAACGTGATTCACAAGTCAGTGTCAGGTTTCCACAGGTCTGAAAAACTAGAATTTGGCATATTTGGTGCTTTTGTATGCTTGTTGAACTGAGCCCCTTTCCAGAAGGAATCCAGGCAATCTGCTGAGACACACAGAGCACCCTAAAGCAAAATTGACTTGCCCATTAAGCACAATACACTGAATATCTAAGGCCCACAAACATGTTTTAATGTTTTAAAGTCAGAAACAATAAAAATGAAATAGAAGTTCTTATTTTCATGCTTTGCCTTTTGGCCTTGAAAACATACATAATAAATAGAATATAAATACATAAAATACAAATAAAATATGCATATCATTCAAATTAAAAGCTCAGGCATATACTCAATTCCACTAAGATAATGTAATAATCTTACAGGGCTTATTAAATTATAAGAACTTAAATATATTCTGTTAAAATTTGAAAAAATATCAGAAAAAATGTGAAATATAATTTTATTACTATTATTTTCATAGAGGAAGGGGCCCACACAGGCCAAAATGCCCACAAAAATTATAATGCAGGCTTAAAGAAAAAGTGGGTCTGCACCTGGATTTCTCTGAAGCAAGTTTGTGGGTTGGGCCAATTTGTTCAACTCATTTTATTCTTCATCTTGCATTTTTCCTGCATCGCTTGGATAAGTGATTCCTGGCAAAATTATTTCAAAATTTCTCAAAGCTGCTCTACTCAAGTCCAGGACAACCAAGAATCTCTGAGCGGCAAGTGACATACTTTCAAGTGTCCTGCTGCTGCTCTGGTAGGCAATCAGGTCAAAGGACAAATGAGAAATAACTCCTTTCTCAAGCTGTTGGCATGAAGTTCTCTTTTTTGTTAGCTTTTTTCCAAGTGGCTCACAGAGGTTGTCCTGGTCTTCCTGGTTTTTCCTTCTTGGCTTCACTCCATGCAGAAATGTAAATGAATAGATCCACATACCTCTAAGAACTAAAGAACACATGCAGATGGATCTCAGCCAGCAGAGATATTCCCCTGGTGTTGTCTCTTCTGGAGCTGGAAATAGCCACCACCAAAAGTGCCCAATGGGAGACCTCCCTCCTTCTCCTTTCTTTCATGGCATCACAGAAAAGAATGTGGCAGCTCCTCCATTCCCCTGCTTATATGCTGCTCCTCAAAGGCCTCCCTGCCCTGGACCTCCTTAGGCCTACATGGGCCAGGCCTGATTGGTTGGTCCCATTGAAACTAAAGGCATTCAGCTACTTTCACCCCCTCTTCCAAGAAAGCAAATCTCACTGTACTTCTAAAATAAAGAACATGGTATTTCATGATAGAGATGTGTTTTTTCAAATAAAAGTCACAAACATGAACTAAACCTTATCAATTGCTGCTTAAATATCTTACAGGATGTTTTCTATGATCAAATGTTAACACCACTTCCTGTCTAATGCAGAAAATCAGGAAGACTGCCCAGTATCCATTATGGCAGCCAAAGTCCTAATACTAGCTGTACATATTAATTCAGATGGAATGCACTGTAGACTTTTGCACTGAACCCCTATCCAAATTAAGGTTAAGGAGAACAAGCTTACTATTTCCAACTCAATTCAAGATATTCAGTGTCTCTTCAGAATATTCTAACAGTACTAGCTAGCAAGACCATTATGAAATCCTGGGCTTCAGGCAGCATGTTGTTCTTCATTAACTTAGCTGTTAATGCCAATATTAAATTCAGGGTATAAACAACTCAAAAGGCAAATTAAGTTACTCCCCAATGTCTTCTACTACACCAATTCACTCTCTTCAATGTCTTCAATCCAACCCTCCAGCTCTTCCCCAACAAGAGGCAAACAATTTTGGAGAAAATTCTGGCTGGGGTATAGTTGAAAGGAGGAGGAAGGGAAGAGCAAAAGGTAACTGGTTCTAAAGAATGGAGTCTGCCTCTTCTGTGGTTGCTCTTTTTCCCCTGCTGGGCTCTGACCATAGAGCCCTCTAATCTATTTATTTCAATCCACTTCATCCTCTCTCATGCTTTTGTTATGGCTTCAGCCCCAGGCTTTGTGATATGACCACCAATCTTTCATAAGCCTCTTCCCCTCTCGTTTGAGGTCCCTGTTGCTGCTTGAATTACAATGGATAAAACAGGATTACACCAACCTGATCCTATTAAACCCTGCCAACTGATCTGCACTGACCTTCCCACAGTGTCCTTCACAAACTTACTTAAAACTTTTCTCCAGTCATTTATGCACAGAGAAGCAGGAAACCCAAAACTGAGATGAGGCTGACTCAAAAGCCAATGGAGATGGAGATTTCTTTTTCATGTCAGTATAATAAGTTTTTCTTACTTGGAAAGAGATTCTTCCAATCAATGCATCTTTATTTATGCTTGTCTACATTTAATAATCTCATTCCTGTCAGATTAGGTTGTGGGAAAGTGAGCAAGTTACTGACTAAAGAATCTGAACCTGTTATTTTGAAACTTTCTCCCCCCCCTTCAATTGTCCATGCTACTTTCAAGTATGAATTTGATACATGTTCAAAAGCCATTGATGAATTAAATAATTACAGCTATATAATATGATTGCAGAATATTTCTGCCCACTTCAAAGTGGCAACAAGGCTACTCTCATTACAAAATAATATGTTCTCAGATATCACCCCACACAACTTAAGGTTTCCTTTGACAATTTGATATTTATTTATTTCCAATATTTAATTATATTGCCTGTATTCACAGGACATTAAGGACTATAATACAAAAGAACTATCATATATTATGTTAAAATATTTTAAGATAAAGCAACATTCACAAACTACTAAACCACATCAGAATGAATCAAAAATCAAAATCAAATAAATAAAAAATAAAATTAAAAAAGGAAATTAATTACTTCCTTGTCTATGGTATGAAAATATATCCTGATTATTTATTTTATTATTTTAAGAATGTGTGTGGCTGCTCAGTTCAAAAACTGTGATTTTGAGCAACTTAAACAGACAAAGAAAACAAGCAAAAGAACTATTCAAATTAAAAGGCAAACAATTGTTAATAAGTGACCTGGCCGACATTCATAGCCCCCCTTCAGACAGAAACCCCACTTTACCTAGCCCAGTGTCCCAGAGGACAGCCAGATTTTTAAAGTCTCTCCAATGGCCAACAAGGCTGGAGCCAATTGTATTTTTGGGGGAAATCATTCCAAAGAGTAGTCACCACCATGGAAAAAACATGCCTTCTGAGTCTCATCAGGAAGCCCTGTTTGAGAGGAAAGACCCAAAGTATTATTAGAGTATGTGGGCTGGGCAAATATCACTGCCTCACACATAACTCAGTCCTATATCATGTAGGGCTTTGTAAGTGATAATTAACACTTGGAAGCTTGTAGGGAGCCAGGGCAGTCACAGAGTGCCAAAGTACACTCATAACTATCCAGGCCACTGCATTCTAGTCACTTTAGCTTCTGGATGCTCTTCAAGAATAGCTCCTGCACATTGCAGTAACTAGTCAGGAGATGACTAAGGCATAAGTGATAATAAGCTAGGCCTATCAAACTAGGTGCAGGCAAAGAAGATAAAGTTGTACAAAGGCTCTAATATCATCTGCTCAATATTTGGTCTCAACCTGAGAATGTGCAATCCTGCTTATGAGCAAAAATGAAAAATCTCCAGTTTTGGCACCTTAGGGCCCATAAACCCACAGTTACTTAGCCTTGGTAGAGTTGAATCCAAGCCTATTGTTTCCCATCTAGACTCCCATAGCCTCAAACACTGGGCTAGAAATTTGACCTATTTGGCCAAGGATGAGCAAGTGGCTGACTAAATCTAAGTGGGCAAAAGATTTCTCTTGAATAGTTTTAAAATCTCAGACAGTATATAGATTATTAACAGTAGATATACATTTGAGTCAAGCTCAACTCCTAATGACTACATAGGCATGTAGTTCAGTAAGAGTACTGAAATATTTTGTCACTGATTCAATTCCCAAATGAGATTGGACTCCAAATCAAAATGAATCTGAACCAGTGATTTCCTTCAAGAGCATCAACCACTGCCTTAAATATTTTTCTCCAAAAGCTATGTAGGCAAAAGTTTAAATGTTTTTGAATCTACAGGAGCTTGTAATTTCATAATTTACAGGAGGCTAAGGAATATACTGTATATGTAAAGAAGCTCCAGAGACCAAGACTCCTTTCCCTATACAGTATGTGTACATACATGTTCTTTGTTTCGGACTATTTTCTCCTTTGCAGGTGTCAAGATCGTATAACATCCCCACCCTCCTCCTTTTTTCCAATCTTAAACTGTTTCTCTTGAGATGGGAAAAAACAGCTGAGGAAAAGGATGAAGAAAGGCTTTAGATCACACACTGAATATTGCTGCAATAAACGGCCATCCCTATAACCAGTTGCAAAATGAGCCCATATTGTAGAGTTGTAAAATGGTGCCATGACAAAAGCCTCTGCTCAACTAAATACTCCCCCTGCCCGCTTATGCTATTTGAAGTTGCCCATCAAGGACCAGTACATGGCAGCCCTCTGCTTAAATTCTGCTAATTAGCCTGGATTTTGGATGTTCAATTGATTATTGCAGGAGATTCTCATGCCACATGCAAGAAAAAGGATTCTCTCTCTCCCACCTCCTTTTTCTATACAAATAGTGTGCAGTTGTAATATGTCCAGCCCAGTTCTTTTCCTGGCCACAGTCATGCAAAGAGAAGATTTGCAAGGGAAGATTAAATAAAACCATAAAACATTTTTGTTTGGCACATTCTTGGGGATGCATAAATTGAATTCTGTTACAGATCTGCACACAAATAAATGGGCAAGCGCAATTTGAGATGAACAAAATGAAATTTCATTAAGAGGCACATCACATATGCAATGCCACAACGTACTATGTCAAACAATACCGTTTCAACATATAATTCAATCCAAGCAAGATCTAAATTTCCACAGTCAGGACATGGAAACATGTTTTCAAGATATCCATTCATAAAAGGATAATTTTTGACCTCAT
>JANHZU010001356.1:32227-50025 GCA_032468055.1 Acrochordus granulatus | reverse complement strand
GGAGATCAAACCAGTCAATCCTACAGCAAATCAAACCTGATTGCTCTTTGGAGGGACAGATACTGAAGCTCAAGTACTTTGGCCACATAATGCGCAGGGAGAACTCATTAGAAAATACTGTGATGCTGGAAAGGATTGAGGGGAAGAGAAGAAAGAGAGGAAAGCTATGGCAAACCTAAACAGTGTAGTAAGAAGCACCTTGCCAACAAAGGTCCGCACAGTCAAAGCTGTGTTTTTCCCAGTAGTAATGTATGGCTGTGAGAGCTGGACCATAAAGAAGGTGACTGCTGGGGATGAGATGGATAGATAGCATAGTCAGTGTGATGGATGTGAGCTTGGGAAGACTCCGGGAAGCAGTGCAAGACAGGGGTGACTGGCGTAATGCAGTCCATGGGGTCACGAAGAGTCAGACATGACTGTGCGACTGAACAACAACAACAGAACAGCTGTTCCATATGTAACATTTTATATTTATACACATAGTGATTAAGAGCTCGGCTTGCCGGCTGGAAGGCCGGCGGCCCGGGATCACGACCCAGCATTGCTGTGCATTAGGGTGAGTGCCTGCTGTTCTGCCCAGCTCCCACCCACCTTGTGGTTCAAAAGCGTGTGAGCCCAAGTAGATAAATAGGTACCACCCCTTCCGGTGGGAAGATAACAGTGTCTGTGAACCTTCAGGCATCCAATCATGCCGGCCATATGATCACGGAGCCGTCCTAGGACGAACACTAGTTCTTCGGCTTAGAAACCTCTAAGGGATGAGCACTACATCCTAGAGTCTGTCATGACTGGCAGGGTCTCCTTTACTTTTTTTTTTGCAAAATTTACACCATGCCGATCATTACTTAATTTGGAGATATTACTTTACAATTATTGACTATCCACTCTTGATTTACCTTAATAAATAATTTGCAGACATGGCATCTCACTTCTAAATTCAGAATGTGCAGAGGGCTACAGAGATAGCTTTGAAAAAGGTAATTAACCATTGTTAGGAAAATACCAGCTTGAAAAGAAGGAGGGAGGAAGAAACTAAGACTGCCCTGCTTTGATTTCTTTTGGTGGTGGGATTGATTTTCTTTTGGTGGTGGTGGGTGATGGGAGAGAGACAATCCCTGTTAGTTTTTGCTAAGCTTTTGTTGTTACTATTGTCCAGTTGCTAAGTTATGCCTCACTCTTCACAACCCTATGGATGATAGCACTCCAGGCCTCTCTGTCCTCCACTATTTCTCAGAGTTTGTTCAAATTAATGTGGACTGCATCAATGATGCTATCTAACTATTTCAGTCTTCTCCAATGAGTTCTCCCTTTGCATTATGTAGCCAAAGTAGAAGACATTCAGCTTTAGTATCTTTTCTTCCGATGAACAATCAGGGTTGATTTCCTTTAGGGTTGATTGGTTTGATCTCTTTGCAGTCCAAGAGACTCTCAAGAATCTTCTCCAGCAGCATAATTTGAAGGCATCAGTTCTTCAGAGTTCAGCCTTCTTTACTGTCCAGATCTCACAGCCAATCATTACTACTGGGAAAACCATAGCTTTCACTATATGGACCTTTATTGGAAAGATGATGTCTTTGGTTTTTAATATGCTATTTAGGTTTGTCATAGCTTTCTTCCCAAAGAAGCCATGCAGTCAACATGCACAGCAATCTTAGAGCCCAAGAAAGTAAAATTTGTCACCATTTCCATTTCTTCCTCTTCTATTTGCCAGGAAGTGATGGGACCGGTTGCCATCTCATTTTTTTTATGTTGAGTTTCAAGCCAGCTTTTTCTCTCTCCTCTTTCACCTGCATCAAGAGGCTTTTTAGTTCCTCTTCACTTTCTGCCATTACAGTGGTATTGTCTGTATATCTGAGATTGTTGATATTTATCCTAACAATCTGGCTGGTGATTCATCCAGCCTGGCATTTTCCATTATATTCTCTGAATATAAGTTAAATAAGCAGGGTGTCAATGTATAGCCTTGTCGTACTCCTTTCCCAATTTTGAACCAATCCATTATTCCATGTCCAGTTCAGCTTTGGCTGAGCCATTTCACTCTTTCTGCAACTACTTGTAATTACCCTCCCCAGTAGCATATTGGATGATGAGAAGCTCATCTTCCAGCATCATAACTTTTTCTGATAGTGTCCATGGAGTTTTCTTGGCAAGGAACTTTTGTTATAATACCCTAAACAATAGCATTCCAGTAATTGTTGTGGTATTGTTTCCTGACCTTGCCTACCTCAAAGGACTGACAGAGAATGAAGAACAATTTACGTAGCTTCAGTCTTAATTCAGATTCTTGCTGTATCCTACTTTTCTATCTGGTCAATTTATTCTTTCTGGCTCCTTTTTAAATCAATTACTTGTCTATAAAAAGACTTCTTGTCTGATCTCACAACATCTAAATTTTCTCAGGAGATCTTGGTAAATCCAGTGAAGGAAATACAAGGAAACAATGTCTACTATCAAAGAAATATGAAAGGTTACTAAGGCAAGGGAAAAAAAAGCCCTCCATACAATGTATTCTTATTACGTCTTTTTCTTTTAGCAACTTGTTAGATTTATCTCTCAAACTGTTTTGCAGTAATTTGATAGGAGCACATACAGTATTAAATTTCTAGATTAAATCATGATATTACATTGGTCATTTTGTTGTATTAAGTCAAAAATTAAACATCCAGATGAGAAAGGTTGAACTTGGTCAGTACTGGAATGAGAGATCATTCAAAAAATCTGAAGAGTAGACTAGACTGGGAATTAAAGAAAAAAATCACAGATAGCAATGTCAAACTACTTCATATTGTTGCCAAACAATCCTTCATGGAATTGTGTAATCAGGAATTAAGTTCAATTTTCTCTGTTTTTAAATGACAGTTGTTCTGATTTGTTTTTTTTTACATTTGAATATTTGAGCTACTTAAGAAAAATAAAAATAATAGCAAAGCAAATGGGGATGAAAATAATGTTTCTGCTTGGAGATTGTTTGGGCTTAGCAGAGAACTTATTCTGAGAAATGTACTATGTTTTATACCTGAATTCCACTGCTGAAAGAAGGCAAGAAGAAGAGGTCGATGAGTGTGTTATAAAACCTGATGGAGTAATAGCAAAATATTTTACCCATTATTGTCCTTAATCTCTGAATACCATACTAACTTTATGGAATTTAGGAAAAACATTTTTATTTGTTGACTATCCTGCTGCTTACTGGTACAGTTTGACATGTTGGGTTTTATGTTGATGCCAGAAGAAGAATGCATTTTAATAGTAAAATAAAAAAAAATATTTAATCTCACTTTAATTATTTCTGTAATGAGCATATAGTGTCATCATTTGTCAGTGAAGAGCATGATATTAATTGTGAGAACAAAAAAGGTGGAATGAAAGCTGTATTATCGTGACTAATTTTCTTTGCCTTTTTTGTCTCTGGGCTAAAAGTTACAAAAAGAAAAGCACGTGAAACTATTTCAGAGAGCACTTTAGTTAAAGAACTGAAAAACAATAACTGTCCATGCATCCTTTCCTACCCCCACAAAAAAGGCACTTTTTAAATGTTAATCCATCTTATTCTATTAGATTCCAGCTTGTGTGGGCTTCAGATATGCTGATTCTTTTGATAGCCAAGGGAATTCAAGTTGTTTTGTACCACTATGGCTCATTTTTGAGCAGGTGAGATGTAATCTTTTTAAATGCCTGGGAATGAAAGCCAAGAAAGCCTATCGAGTGACTTTGGGACAGGAGGAAGGTGTGTTAAATATGTTCATCACTGTGAATTGCTTATAAAATAGTAGGCAGGATAGAAATAAAAGAATAGTCAGACAAAGAATATCTGTCCATAAAAATATGGTGAGATATAATTTACTCACATAGCAACATGTGAGCTGGCTCAGTTGTTGCTTGGATCAAAAAGGACTATGCTAGATGTTGGATTTCCTAGACAACTGGTGTAAAATGGGTTATGAGACTCAGGACTGTTGGCTGAGCAATCAGGACCAGCAGCTGCAAAACTACTGGAAGAAAATTATCTGTAATTACAAATCAAATCCAACAAGAAGAGAATAGCTGAAAAGAATGTACCACTTCTGGAAAGAACAACATCCAGAAACAGAAATAACAGAGTAGAGGCTAGCAGATCAATGTTGATTTATAATAAGAAATAAAGTATACACAAAAGTAGAATTGAAGATTTACAAAGCACTACTCAGGGCAAAGAAATCAAAGCCTTGCCAGAAGTAGCTCAGGCTGTAGAAGCAAACCAGAGGGAGGCAGCAATCAAAGAAACTAGTATAGATATTGAATCATTTTCAAATTCCCAAACCATTCACCCTCTTCTCTGCTTTCTCAGGAAGAACAAAGTTTTCTTACTAAAAAATAATTGAAATGAAGAATATCTGAGCATCAAGAATAGCACAAAAACAACAGTATAAGAGTGCCTGCAATAAAGCTTGTCCCAAAGAAACAACTAGCACAAGAATTAAAAGATGCCAAAAGATGATAGATGTACTATCAAATAGAAGCAGCAGCTCACTGCAAGAAAAAAAAACCTAATATATAGCACAGCTGCAGTTGCACTTGAATACCTAGGATTCAGAATTAACAAAGAAGATAAAAAACCAAAGAATGCACCACCAAAATGGAAAATCAGGCTGGAAAATAAGATCAGCAAGCTAAGATCAGATGCAATCGAGCTAGAACAAATGAAAGAAAAGAAGGTGAAGAACAAGAAGATCAAAGAATACCTGATCAAGAAATATCACCTAGAAACAAGGAAAATCAAGGAAGCACTGGAAATAATAATAACATAGCAGATAACAGCTATAGCCAAGAAGATCTGTAAATACAAAACTCTAATTGCACAGAATCTTCAATTTCAGTGAGATCAAAAATATTTCTACCAATCCATCAATGGAAAGCATGCATCGAAACAGTCAATACCTTACAAAGAAGAAATAGTGCAGTTCTGGGCACAATTATGGGATAACCCAAAGAAGTACCATAAGAATGCAACTTGGGTAAGAGAGGTTCATAACAACAAAAAGAAGCTGAAATGAAATAATAATAACAGCAGAAATGGTGAAAAAAAGGCCAAAGAAGATCAAACACTGGCCATATTCAGGTGAAGATGAACTGCTTGGCTTTTCATTGAAACATCTGACTGGTTTAAACTTGTAACGCAGTTTAACAAGATACTGCAAGGAGGTGAAATTGAAGAATGACTAACATCTGGCAAAACCTACCTGATAATGAAAGATCCAGCAAAAGGGACAACACCAGTCAACAAAAGGCCAATTATCTGCTTACCAACTACTTTCAAACTTCTAGCTGGTGTAGTAGCTGATACAGTCCAACAGTATCTACCTGAAAACAAACTCGTTCCACCTGAGCAGAAAGAAAATTGCCCAAATAGTAGAGGAACAAAATATCAGCTCCTAATTGACAAGATGATTCTGGGAAACTGCAAGAGAAGAAATTCCAACTTGAATGTACCATGGATTGATTACAGGAAGGCATTTGATTCTCTGCCACTTGGATAATTGGATAATCAAGTGCCTAGAAATAACAGGAGTCAGTAGAAACATCAGAAGTATTTTGCAAAGATCAATGGCACAATGGAAGATATGGTTGCTAGTCAATGGTAATAGACTGGGAGAATCATTCAAGGAAACTCACTATCACCATTGCTATTTATCATTGCACTGATTCCTCTGTCAACCATACTGAACAAGTCAGACCATGGCTATTATACATCAAAATTATCTGCCAAGCTATCCCATTTTCTTTACATGGACAATCTGAAGTTGTATGGAAAAACATCATCTGAAATAGAATTGCTGCTCAACAGTGTCTGTATATTCAGCCAAGACATTGCAATGGAGTTTGGACTGGACAAATGTGCCATCCTTACCATCAAAAGAGGAAAAACAGTGAAAACCAAAGGAATCAAGATGCCCTATGGAAATAACATCAAGAGTCTGGATGAAGACAATCACTACAAATACCTGAGCATCCTTCAAGCAAGCAGCATCAGTCACACTGAAGTCAAGACAAAGGTCAGAAGTGCACACATCACAAGAGTGAGGAAGATCTTAAAGTCCAAACTCAGTGGAGGAAATACTATCAAGGCAATTAACACCCGGGCAATTCCAGTCATTAGACACACAGTTGAAACAGTGGACTGGATTCAAGCAGAACTAAAGGCCCTGGATAGAAAGATCAGGAAAATAATGACATTGAATCATGCTGTTCATCCATGCAGTGATGTTGACAGACTCTATGTACCAAGGAAAATAGGTGGGCATGGAATGTCGCAAGTATACCAGTCAGTTGAAGAGGAAAAATGGACATTGGAAGAATACATGAAGAACAATGAATAAGATGCACTAAAGCTAGTGTACCAGGAAGGCTAACTGAGTACTGGAAAGATGAAACTGGAATACAAGAAAGATCAAATGAAGAACAGAAAAGAGACATGATAAGGCAAAGCTTACAGTACATTAAACAAAGTAGGCACAAAAACAGATAATAACAAGACCTGGCAATGGAAAAATTGAAGAAAGAGACAGAAGGGCTAATTCTGGCTGTATAAGACTAAAGGTTAAGAACAAATGCATATAAGGCTAGAATTGAGAAGACAACAGGCAGCAAATGCCACCTCTGCAAAGAAGCTGAAAAAACAGTGGAGCACCTAATTAGCTGCTGTAAGAAGTTTCAATAGACTGACTACAAACAATGGCACCTACCACATAACACTCCAGACTTAACAATTGTCAATAAGAAAGACAAAAAGTCTGGATAATGGATATGGCAACACCTGGAGACAGCAGAAGAGAAGAGAAAGAAGTGAAGAAAAATAATAAAATACAAAGACCTGCAAATAGAAATAGAACAACTATTTACAAAAGAAAGTAAAGGTAGTACCAATAGATGCCCTAGGTGCAATCTCAAAACAGTTTGGAACACCACTGGAAAACCAGCATTGACAAAGTCACCATCAGTCAATTGCAAAAGGCAACACTACTCAGAACAGTTTACATCCTGCAATGATACCTTTAACAACATCAAAGAACATCTCCCAGGTCCTTGGGAAGGACTTGATAAGTGGACAAAAATGCCAAATCCAGTCTAAACATCTAGCTGACTGTGCAATGAATTATATATATATTCCTATTAATTAATTAGACATCACCTTCTATTCATATTCTCCAATTAAAGAATATTCTATTAGTTTTTCCGATAATGCTAATTTAATATCATTGTAAAGCTCAGTCTGGAATTGACTTGCTGTTGTACACCATGATTTCTTACTAACTACAAAAATTATTTATTACAAAGCAATTCTAAAATAATTGCTGATGTGTGTGTGTGTGAGAGAGAGATCTTACAACAGTGCAACAGATCAATACAAGGGAGGTGGAAATAACTAAAAACACTGCTGCTGAAAAGCAAAGAAGCATTTGAAGATTAGTTTTTAATTACCACATTTGGGACTTTAATGCACAGAATTGTCATCACGACATAATACTATATTTTTTGGCCAGTTCCATAGTGCTTTAGGATATCATGATTAGTGGACCATTCATACATGGGATGACCAAAAATACATTTTTATGCAACCTTCAAAGGATAATTATTTCTTGTTTATATTATTTTTTGTTTCTAGTAACATTCTTAATAGCTAATTCTTTGTTCATAGTAAAATTTATCTGTGCTTTTATTTTATATTACCTTGTATTATTTTTAATGTTATGTTACACTGTTAATACACTAACATGTATAGAAATATTTGTATATTTCTTTTTGTATATATTTGTATTTGTATAGAAATAATAAAATATTGATTAAAAATTGGGCATAAAATAGGAACATTATCTTTTAAACAAAAGAAAACAATTATTCTATTTTGCTGCTGAAGTTGAGGCAGATTACAGAAATTAGAAAAAGGTGCGTGGGAGTATTATGTGATCTGTGTAACAGATATATAGTCCTAATACAAATAGAATCAATTTATGACTATGCAACGTTTTGTGTTATAAATAGCATTGCATTTATATTGCTTTGGCTCATTCAAAAGTAATAGCAGAAACATTAGGAACATTTTATCCTGAAAATCCTGAATTATCTGGTAATTTTTTTCTCCTCTTTTACATGCACACATACACTTAAATGCATGAACATGGCATGATTTTTGAGACACTGGTCTCAATATTCTTATTTTTCGGATAGGGACTAAATTTAACCACTGACAACATTTCCATATAAATAGGAAAAATCTAAGCACAGCACCATGCTGTCAAGGGAGAAAACATGTTCTACTTGAAGGCCCTTTCCCCACTTGGATTTATCTTTCATTGTTTTGATGTTTCAGGTGGGTTTATATCACTATAAAGAAGTGAATTTACAACTTTGTTTTCTGTTACTCGATAGAGGACATTAGCAATTTTAATACAAAAAATTTCCCCTCCTTTTTCTCTTTAAGAAATAGGAAATAATAATAATAACCACAATTATTTATAAGAGTATTATCATATCTTGACCAATACAAATTAATACCATCAGAAAACTTTTCACAATGAAAGATAATTTTCAAAAGGTTGAATTGTGATAATGGTATTTTTTACTATAATAACTCAGAATAGCTTTACTTTCTTTCTGCCGGTCTCCTTCCCGCAATTTATTTTCACATCCTTTTTCAAGATTTTGCTTTGTATGAGAATATTATTATAGACTGGATCAAGCTTTTAAATTCAATCTTATGTACAAAAACTTCACCTCTTATTCTCACTAAATCCACATAAAATTATTTTTAAATGCTTAAGTCAAATGATATGTTGGGATATTCTCCCCAACCATAAACGAATTTATGTTGATATGAAAATAAAGTTCAACTCTTTGCTTGTTAATTAGTTTTGTTCATTAGAATGCAATGTCATTAAATCATGAAAAACTATGCTGTACCTTAGATGGTAGAGATAAGTTCCAATGTTTATCTGTAAGAACTGTACTTATATTTTATAACAAAATTCAAGTTCTAGTAATCCTTTTCTGTTCCTCTCCCCTTAACAGTTTTCTTAAATGTCTTCCTATTCATACTTAGCACTCATTCTTCCAGGTTAACTAGCCAACTAACTCTTTTTCTCTTCAGTTCAGGCCAGTAGTACAAAGAGTGGTATATTTTAACAGAATACCAAATAACATAATCCGATTGGAAACCTTCTGCTGTTTTGGCAGGCAGCTGATTTTAAATAAATTAAGCTAAATATCTGGATCATACAGAATTGCCAAAGAAAGAATTTAAGCTCAGTGTATAACTAAGGGCATTGTTTATTAGGGTGTCATTTTATCTGTATGTCAAGTATTCAGTGATTTATTAAACATCAAAACCCATCCATTGTTTACAAATAACAATTACTGTGCCTAATAGGATTTTTCTTTTGTATGTTTACCCTCCAGCAAAGCACTGTATCTGTATCTGTTTCTTATATCATTCCTCAGAAGTCTATGAAGATACATGTTATTTTTCCCTGATAAACATTCATTTGTTGAACAAAAATGTAATTCAGATAATTCATAAACTGTTTTTTGTATGAAGTCACTTAACAAATGCTTTATTTCTAGATAATAGTCTAATACGAAGAAAATGTAACAAAAGAAACATGAGAATTAGCTGCTCAGTTACAAGTTTTTTTCCACCATTATTTAATAAATGCCTATTAAATAAAAAAGTTGCCTTCTTTGAGAAATATTTTTTTCAAGTTTTTTTGCAATTTTGCTATAAATCATGACCTGGATTAATGAGAATATACACAGATATAGTTAGCATAAGATGACTAGTGAGATAATATAACAGGAGCATAAAAATTTGGTTTGTCCCATAATTTGATAACTGATGTAAAGTATTCAGTGATTTACTAAACATCAAAACCCATCCATTGTTTACAAATAACAATTACTGTGCTTAATTGGATTTTTCTTTTGTATGTTTACCCTACAGCAAAGCACTGTAGATCCTTTATGAACATAGAGAAGTCTGCAATTATCTATCATGCCTTTTATTAGCTTTCAATTATACTATCAAATTTCAAAGGTAAAGAACAGCTAAAGAAACTAATTAAGACAGGAGATATGTCTTCTAAAAGGGTTACAATTATTTCCCTATGATCACTAGACCATTATGTCAAAAAATGAAACACTAACAGTATACTGCATTTATTTCTGAGGTTATCTCAAGCAACTGGACTCTCTTGACCAGTTCCCTGATGTGTTCTGAGCCAACATTACAGTGAAAATGTGCAGCTTTACTACAGCTTAAATCATTCCTGGTTGCCATCAGGTTTTAGGGGACTACTCCAGGGACTGATTTCAGAGTAAGCTGAGTGCACCCATTATATTTCCATCACATCTTAGGCTTACCCATGACTTTCATTAGTACTACCCCCATCTGAAGGAGAAATTTTAAACATTTCACCAGCATCAAGAAGTTAGGATTTCTGTTTTTTCCTTTCTTCTTCACTCAAACATCTTGCTCCCCATTTGTTTATAGTAAGATTTTTTTTCTGTTTGCCCTTGCCCCAGGTAAATGAGTCTGAGACTTAAGAAAGCATAAACTAGTTATTTCTGGATAAGAACATCATGGAAAGAATGGAAAAGTGCAGCAACCAAAATCTAATGGATGGAAGATGCTTTCTTCTGGCACTGGAAAATGTATTAAGAAACCAGATTCTCTGTCAGTCGTAGTAAAGGTAGAACATTTGCAGTCCCATTTTTATATCCTAAACCTTGGACTTAATGGTGACCCTAAAAGCTAACACCGGTTTGTTGTGTTCAACATTTTAAAACAGTTTGTTACTGTATAGCAGCATATGAGATAAAGGATATATTTTGTGGGAAAATGACTGTTTACAGTCAGAATGCTTTTCAAGCCAAAGCATTTGTGTCAAGTGTTAAAATTGACAAAATGATGTTGAGATAAAAGTGATGAATGACTGCTGCAAGTTAAGATTAAATGATCCAACTGACTGTGGAGATGATACAAGTAACAACAGGATAAAGACTCCCGGTACAACTTGTGGGACTTCAAAATAAAAGACATTGGCTTAGTTAGACAAAGACGCTCCAATGTTCAGTAACATGGATATTAAACATTTGGGACTATGTATTCAAAAAGGATTCAACTTAACAAAACAGCAGGAGGAGCAAAAGGTTCTGCTAAAGCATAAATCTAAGAGGCACAACTTACCAATGCTCTGAAGCTAGGAGCGCACAAGATAGTTTTGAGAATTCAAGAATTCTTTATTGAACAGTGAAGTGAACACAGACAACTTTGATTAAATTCTAGATGACTCAAGAACTTTTGTTCCATCAGACTTTGGAGACAAACTTAATGTACAGTGACAGAGATCTCACATGGAACACAATTTGAGTGAGAATTAGGAAATGAAAGTAAAAAACAATTTCTTTCCATCACAATCTCTATTTGATTAATACTGAAGCATTAATTAAGCAAGCCACTCTCTTTATATTTCTTCCCATTTCTGTGGTAATGAAACATCAGCAACATATTTTAAAAAATGGTTGAGATATACACATGCATTATCCAGAATTTCACAAGCCTTCAGGTTTGACAGGGTATCGATCTGCTGAAAGATATCTTGGTTCCATATTGTTAAGAGATTTTGGAATTATAGATCTTTTTCTAATCTTGTTGTTCTAGTGATATGTGCAAATAATTTTTGTAATATTCTGACATGCAGTGATTTTTATTATTCTTCCCTAAGGAATCAATGACAGCTGCTGTGTTTGATAACAATGCGGGTATTTTATGAGTGCAGGCCATAAATATAACACAAAGTACTATTTGAAAAATTTCTGTTCACAGTGCACGCAGTGTTTGAGATCCACATTGAACTTCTCAAGAGAATTTAGAAGAGCAAACAAGGTTAAACTGATGTGGAAAATGCTAGATGCACTCTACTATAAACTTAAACACAGGAAAGTCCATCTCTACTTGAGCATAGCCAGCATCAACTTATCATGATTTCTGTCACTAAAGGGCATCTGAATAACTGCTTGTGCCAGATGTTTTCCTGTGCATCCAGGCATACTTCTGCCCCCCTGCCTGCTGATACTTCACAGAGAAGTACCTAGATGCACACTGGCATCCCCAATCACCAAACTGTAGATCCCTGATTTAAGGAGTCTGAAGAGAGCTTAGATTCTGCACTAAGAATTAGATTTCAACTAGACTGGATTTCAACTCAATTTATCCCTTTCAACCCATATATTCTATGATTATGGCTGGTATTTGATGGCTTAACTGAGGCATCAGAGTTCACTGATGTTCCTATCATGATTTAGGATCAAAAATAATTAAAGCTGATAAAGAGGAAATTAAATCAATCTGTCTCAGGCAAAGTCCTCCATGTTTTATACGTAATAACATTCCAATAAAATTCTGCTGCCTTCTTTCACCAAGGGGTTGATTTAATACAGTGACCCAAAGGAGCACTCCCTCATTAAGACAATACTACTCAAACTTGCATCTCTACTGAACAAACCATAGACAATCTAAGGAGTAGTAGCTCTTTAAAAAGACAAAAGAAGTTCCGAGAAGCTAGAATAATTTAAAGATTCTTCTGTCTTGTGTATAAACCCTGCCATTTACCCAAGTCAGGATTGAGGTAAGTTGATTATACTATGGCTATACATTGTTCTCTTTGATCTTGAAAGTGAAATGCTGAACCTTGTGGCTATGTGTGAAAACTATCTGGGTTCCTGGTATTCTTTCTCTCCTATGTTGCTTTCTCTTACTTATATTACTGCCTTAGTTGATGGAAAAGCTAATGAAGCATGACACTTTCAGTGCTGAGATATGACAGTCCTTTAAGTATACCATCTTACTATGTGATAGATTATTATGTTTGAGACTATATGCTGAGGAAGCACGCCCTATTACATATGAATTGACCTTTCAAAGGTAGTAAATTGCATGCAAGCCAGAAGTACAGTGCAATAATGGACCAAGTCAATTTTATCAGTTTGGTGGACAATGTGAGAAGCAGTTCCTGTTATGTAGGCATCAATAACCAGAATGAAGTAAAGAATTCAATGACATATTGTGAATTGCCTGAAGAATTGAGAGTTCTTGATACAAATACTATGGCCAAGTATGATAAAAGCAGGCTTGTTTCCATAGCATATATGTTTTACCTTTATAAACTATGTAGAACTTCTACAGTTCCAGTGCTATGCCCAGAGAGATAACAGTGCCGGAGGAAATGTAGGATCTATTCCTGTTGGTAGATCATCATTTAATCTCCAGTGATGACATGAACAGGAATTCAGTGTCATGAATGTGAGAAATACATCTATTCACATCAATATCAGGTACTGACCTCTTAGTGCATTCTATTAAAATTCACATAATTATGCAATTTATTTTTAGAAACAAAACATGAATACATATATGTTTATTTCCAGATACAAATCACGACTTGATCCAAATAATAATTTTAGTAGAATCTTTTGCACTCAACATAATTGAAGATGAATGCTAGCAATTTCTATATGACTTGCCTGTTTGGGCCACAAACAATTTGATTTAGGTGAATCATGTTATTTCATTTGGAAATAAATTCATCAAAATCTATTTAGATCTTTAATACCAGTTCTATACTCTTCCTTGATGTGTCTCCCCGAAGTCTGTTATGGCACCTGCTCTTTGGAACATCAAAGATTAGATTAGTCCCAACCCAATAACCATTTGCAAAACCTTGAAAACTTGGCTGTGTTAACAAGCACATGGGTTGAGATATATCGCATAGTCTGTATGATGGTTGTTCTCATGGTTTTAGAGTCTTTTCATCTTTTTATGGTGACATTGTGATATCTACCTACCTACCATCTGACTCTTGGAGCAACTCTGAGTGTTGTTGGACTATTGTTTTTTTTAACTGTTGTTAGCTGCCCAGAGTGATGATGTTGTAATTGATGGCCATATAAATGAAATGAAAGAAAATAAAAAAGCAAATCAATCACCATTGTTCATTATCCCTCAATAAAAGATCTATTTAAAAATAGACTGATACTTAAATAATGAATTATAAATTTAAATTATCATCGCCATCATCATCACCATTATTTTGTTCCCAAAACATGTGGGAACCAAACAACCTATTTGTAGCGTTTTCCTTTGTTTGAAGACACTGTCCTGATGCTAAGATAATGCAAAGCAACAACTCCTAGTTGTTAATAGACCTATCCTCCATGAATGTTAATCCATATCTTTCGAAGCTTTCCAAATTGGTGGCCACTAAAACCAATTTAAACATTTAAAATTTATTTTATTTTATGGGTGGCTAAATTGCAGCACTATGCCCCTTTTCTCCACTGCTCAAAATCCTACCTAGGATTTATTCTGTGTCTTTTCTAACCACTGAGCAGAATTGCAACATTATTTCAAGTATAGCTTAATTTTATTTCTTATTTTTGTATTAAAAGTTTGAATTATGATAGTAAAAAATAATAAGAATTTTTAAAAATTCTTCAAAAAGAGAAAAAGAAGAAGAAACCCTAAGAAAGCAATTTCCCACCCTCATCATGACAAGTATAATCACTCTTTTCACCTCCTCTTAATTAAAAGATATAAAACTATTCATCCTATAACATATCTCTTAAGTATAGGCAAATCCAATACATAACATCTCCAATCAGAAAAAAGTCCAAACAGAGCCCTAAAATAGTTACATCAATGAACAGATATAAAACTCAGCATTCCATATCTCAATTCTTAACTATAAGCAAATCCACATTTAGCAGGCATAAAGTAGTTCAGTATCCTAGTATAAATAAAAGACTGAAATTTAACATGAGGAGAGATAATTTCTTTAAAGACAACAAGTTCACAAAAATTGCTTATTTAAGTGAAAAGAGTTGGATACAAAGCCAATTTAAAAGCTGTTCCAAAGAAAACACATTACTGATTCATGTCCTGATGCAGTTCCTCAAAAGTCTCTGAATACCATTAAAAGTTGCTTTTACGTCTACAACATAAAAAACAATTTTTCACAATCATTTATTCTTTAAAATTAATTTCAAAATCTTAATATTCAAAATCCAAAGTTTTCTGAGCCCTTAATCTCTTTAAAACTTTCTACAGCCAATAGCTTTTTGTTGTTTATTTTAGATTCTAAAAGGTTATAAAGCTACATTAATTTTCTTATATAAAGGATTGAAGGCACTCATTGGTGTTTCCAGCCTTGTTATTTTGAAAGTGTCTAACTTCTTTAAAGCAATTAACAGGCAATTTCCAAAAGCAATGAGCAAGATACAAATTTAGTGATCTTTAGAAGGCTCCATTTGCAACTGGAGGAAATGTGAATAATTCCCTCATCTCCCAGTTCTCCCACCCTCTTGCTTTGCAGTCTTCTTAAGAGAAGCAACCATGAGGAGCACAGCTTGGATAATCTTGCATCCTCTCTTTATTCAAAGAAAGTCAAAGGGATCAATCTGTTTGCCAGCTCCCTGTTCTTAGCCACAACGTCTGCTGTTTTCAGAGCCATCTTCAGTCTGCCATTCTTCTTTGAAAGTTTGATACCAAATTTATCAAGTCTTTCTTGATACATTTTAAGAAGACAGAATCAGAAAGGGGAAAACTGAGAATACTGGTACTCGGTCATAAACATTTTGGATTAGTTTCTCATAGTTCTTTCACTTCTTTCTCTACAGACACTAAACAACAGCTGCCCATTGTGAACCAGGAAATAAGTTATTTCAGAAGGGAAAAATAACTCTGTGTAGGTGTTTCACATCTATATGTCTTCTTCTCTTAGTGTTGTTGCCAGCCGGTAGGTTCCATTTTCCCCCTCAACATTTAGGGGAATGCTGATTAGATCTCAATGGTCTGTGTTCAACTTTCATGTCCATAGTTTTTTTAATATATAGAATCTTTTTGTGCATTATTGCTGTTTTAGCTATAACTGAGAGCACTTTGGTAATTGAACTGACAATTCAGCAATAAAATCCTGCAGCGTGGGATGCTTCTCTTCAACCTTCTAATTACCCTTTCAACTGGTTTTGTCTTTTTTCTCCTTATCCACCTCCAAACCACCCACCATCGAATAATGAGCTCTGAATAAGCTCAGTTTTCATTCAAATAATATGAAGAATTGGTGTTTTGGATAGACACAGCAAAGTCCAATTTCATCTAATAAAAATCTTGGATTTCTTTATTGATTTCTCTGAATACCTCTCATTTGTATCCTAGGAGTCACTGAAAAATAGCTTTTTAGTAGAAATTGAACTATCTAGAGAATATTAGTTCTCTCTAGATTTATAATGTTTTGTCACTAGATTTGGGCAATCTATTAATCTTAGCTCCAACAATTAAACTTCACGGGGTTATGCTGTTGCCAAAGTAGGCAGCTCCTGTGGCCAAGGGAGACTTCCATCAGTTTTAGATGGTATGCCAGTTGTGACCCTACTTGCACCAAGATGCCCTGGAAATAGTAATTTCAGATCTGATTGCCACTACAATCACACATGCTACATGAGATTGCCTTTGTAAATGATCCAGAAGGTATCACTGGCACAAAATGCAGCAGCTAGACACCTGATCAAACAACACCAACTGGCTAGAGTAATATCTCTACACTGCTTGCTCAATTTTAGAATACCGATTGTACTTTTCAGGCCCTTTCAAGGGCAGTCCTGGTAACAACTTGGCAACAACTTGCCAGAATTGAATCTGTCTTCTGTCTCATCATCAAGAGAGAAGCTGATTCAGGCCCTCCTCATAAAAAAAGTTCATGAGCATGGACAGGTTTTCTCAGTGGAATACTCTCTACCCCCTCACACTAAAAACACAGTTGGCCCTGAACCTGCTGGTATTTCATAGGTTAGCCAAAGCAATTCTGTTGCAGCACATATTATGACCTTAAATTGTTTTAGTTTTAAAGATACTTAGAATGTATGTTCATTTTTAATACGATTTTAATTGTTTAAAAAAGATAAAAGTTTTCCCTACCAGTTGTGTCTGACTCTAGAGGGCAGTGCTCATCTCTGATTCACAGTTGACAGAGCCAGCATTTGTCTGAAGACGCTTCCATGGTTATGTGGCCAGCATGACTATATGCAAAGGCACATGGAACGCTGCTACCTTTTTCACCTAAATTAGGTGGTGCCTATTCACCTATTTGCATTTTTACAAGCTTTTGAACTGCTAGGTTGGCAGGAGCTGGGGCTAGTAATAGGAGCTCGCCCCATTTGTGTTATAACTTGGGTCCTGAATTTCCGAGCTGCTGACCTTCTAGTTGACAAGCCACCACGCCCTCTTGTTTACATTTTTTATTTCTGTTTTTATTTTATTTTTGTATCCTAATGCTCATCAGTATTGGAGGAGGTTATAAATATCACAAAATAGTTCTGTTTTTCTGCAAATTTATAGTGGTAGGGAATTCTGAGTTTTGCAAATAAAAAATAACAATTCCCTTGCCCCTCAAATCTTCACTTTCTTTTTTGACAGATTTTTTTTAAAACAGTTCTGTAAAACCTGGCCCTTGCATAGTTTACTGATTTTGTGTTGTATTTAAACAACTACTTTGAAATAAGAATATAGGATGAATATGATATACTGTATATGCAGCCCTGGAGAAAGATAGAGCAATATAAACAAATGAAAACTGATGGGATCGCGACCCAGCATTGCCGCGCAGCAGGGCGAGCGCCTGCTGTTTCACCCCAGCTCCCGCCCACCTAGTGGTTCGAAAGCGCACGAGCGCGAGTAGATAGATAGGTACCTCCCCTCCCGGCGGGAAGGTAAC
>JANHZU010001356.1:18046-29419 GCA_032468055.1 Acrochordus granulatus | reverse complement strand
GATGGTGTTCAAGTGGTATTCCAGATGTTTGGAACTGCATTCAAGGCACCTACAGTGGATATAAAAAGTCTACACACCCCTGTTAAAATGTCAGGTTTCTGAGATGTAAAAAAAATCAGACCAACATAAATCACTTCAGAACTTTTTCCACCTTTAATATAACATATAAGATGTATAATTCAATTAAAAAATGAAATATTTAAGAAAGAAAAATAAAAAAACTTATAATCACATGGTTTTTGGCTTTTTTAAAAAAATCACAGAAAGTAACTCTGCAAAGTAACTGAAGGAATAATTAGCTGCCAACTCTCTACTGAATATAAAGTAACGGAGTTTTCTCGTGACCTCATAGATTTTATGTAGCCTGCCCATTTAATTCCAGCTGAAGAATGTTTTGCACAATCCCTAGTCAAACACTTAAAGAGTTTAATCAGTGAAACTGGCAATAGCAGCTTACTCTGCATCAGGATATTGACAAGGTTGAACTAAGTTCACCCTGATTTTTCAATTCAAGAGTGAAGAGAGGAAAGATGATCGGAAAGAATGTACCTCCTTGGCCAGGTTGAAATAAAGATCAGATTTACAAGTTTCAGACATTACAGTTCAACACCCATCTTCCCAATTTTTTGGACTCTTCATGTTATTTGACCATTCTTACCTCATATAGAATTATGGTTGGTTGCACAGTCAGTCAGAATTTTTCACCGGATTTGGTATTTTTATCCTCCTATCAATTATTATATACACAACAGTGTGAAATCATAACTGCTAGTTGGTTAGCTGTTGTTGGCCTCATACTCAACAGGTTTTCCCCAAGAACCTAGGATGTCATAAAGTATTGGGGTAGTGTATGTGCAGATCCAAGCAATGTGGCCTTTTGTAATTGACAGATGGAAATTTTGTCAATGTGCAGATTTTTTAAGTGCCATCCATCCAAGGTATTTTGGTATGATATCCAGTGTGGCAATAATTACTGGGACCATTACAGCCTTTTAATGCCATAATCTTTCAATTTTGATTTTTAGATCTTGATGCTTTATAACCTCTAACTCTTTTTTTCTATTCTACTATTCCCTGGTATTGCCACTTCAATTATCCAGACCTGTTTTTCAACCGCAGTTATATCTGACATAAGCCTATTAGCCAAGACTTCAAGTAATCATCATCATTATTATTGTATGTGGGTAATCTACAGTTAATTATTTGGAGAATATGCTAGCTGGATGTAATGGAATGAATGGGTGACCTTGTGGAAAGATGAGATGCTGCCTCGGAAACAATTAGACATGAGAAGCAAAAGCCCACAGTCTCTTAACAGTCAGAGAAAGAGGATGGCTCCAACCTAATGGAGCAAGCAGTAAAAAATGGAGGGTGAGAAGTTTGTACTTTTAGACTTGCAAGATTGTGTTACATTACAATAAAGTAGATTAGGTTCATCTAGTTATGTTTCCTATCTTGTTTTCCATGAGAGGTGACACTATAGCACACATCTGAAAGCCTATGAGCAGATGAGAGATGGTGCTGATATATCCAATGATACTTTAAGTCTTTCATAGCCTTTTACAGAACCATTCATCCCCATGAAAAAAGTCTTAAACTTCCTATTCTCATTTGCCTTTGTCTTATTTGCTGAAAAAGTTTGCTTGTTGCCATTCTCTGTATTTTGTTTTTCTTCTCTAAATAATTCCCTCACTTTAGGGTCTTCTGCCACTAATTGAGTCCTGCCTCTTTCAGGCTTAGAATAAAACAAAAAATATCTCCAGTAAGTGGAAGAATATTTGTCTGTTTCCCTGTATTTATCTTTTTCAATCATAGACTTGCTACATAAGCTGTAAAAGTTTGATTGAAAAGCACCTAATCCATTCTTATCCTTTAAGATCCAACTAATTGCACAATCATGGCAGTGTCTTCCTCCTCCTCTCTGGAGCTATTTTTGCCTGGTATCTTTTGATATATTTCTTTATGCCATAAAAATTTTATCTGAAGGGTGCCCAAAAGGGTTGTAGGAAGAATCATTGACAACCAGTCGAGAGAAGTCAAGAGTCATGAAGTGAGACCAATTGCATTCCTGCTACAGTGTTTCTGATAAACAGATTTCCCTACACCCAATCATGAACCAATTGGAGAAGTGTTAAAATACCTGCAGCTGATTAATTTTGCAGAAATAGAATAAATGTTGGTAAAGCCTTTCCAAGATGTAAATGCTAGATTTTTTAGAACAAATATCTCCCAATTTGTCTTTGAAGGCAGAAGCATTTGCTATCTCATCACTAATTTTGGTGGGTTGCTGGAGTTAGGATTGTGCTTATAATGATATTTGGTTTAACATGTATATGAAATACATTAGCTCCATATCACTCTTTCTTTGATAAAATGGAAATGTAACAAAGTAATTAGGGCTTTTATTATATTTTCCATAACTGAAAAACTGCAATTACAGTAGGTATTTGGTATTGTTATACAGTATTGTTTTGCTTAGATTTAAATGCTGATTGTGAAATAGGTGCTGTTTTGCTTATATTTTCTTGACCTTCTTATATGTCTTGCAACCTATACTGGCTGGAATGTCTATCTTTGGTAGTAATTAGAAAACTAGGAGACTGGGTAAGGTAAGCAAAATACTAGGGGGCAATGTTGGAAGGACAAGGACTTTCAGAGATTTTGCTTTGAAACACTTGCCACATGTCAAAAGTTGCAGTTGAATCACTTGCTACATGTTAAAAGTTTCATGCCAATCACAAAAGATCCAAAGTTGGAAAGTTGCTTGCTGGAGACAATTCTCCAAACCATGAAGTTACAAATTCAAAAGACCAATGAAAGCAAGTGATGATGAACTTGAGCCAACAGGATGAAAGTCTTCAAAAGCATCTTTCTTGAAGAAAGATATAGATTTTTGTCAATTGCATTGTGCCCTGTGCTCTCACTAGACAGCTCTTCTTTGTATTTGCAGCTTTAGGTTTTCCAAACAGATGTCTGAGAAGTGGGGAAGATTGGTAAAAAAAGTCAAGATGGCACGTGCAATTGTGTAATGGAAGTCCCACACTTTTTCTTACTCATGCAATCCATAATAAAAAGGGCCTTTGAGTGATGATTTTGTGTGCTATCTCAATGCTGCAAGCTCTCTGGATATTTGGTGGATTGGCCATCTAGCTCCTGCATTTGCATCTTAGTATATTCTTTTTTTGGGGTTGTTATTCAGTTGCACAGCAGTGTCCAACTCTTTGCGACCCCATGGACTATAGCATGCCAGGCCTCCCTATCCTACCCTGCCTCCTGGAGTCTACCCAAGCCCACACCCATCACACTGACTATTCTATCTATCTCATCCACTGTCATCCTCGTCTCTGTTTGCCTTCAGTCTTTCCCAGCATCACAGTCTTTTCTGAAGAGTCCTCTTTTCTCATTAGGTGGCCAAAGTATTTCAGCTTCAGCATCAGTATTTCTCCTTCCAATGAACAGTTAGGGTTGATTTCCTGTAGGATTAACTGGTTTGATCTCTTTGCAGTCCAAGGTATTCTCAAGATTCTTTTCCAGCACAACAGTTGAAAGGAATAAATTCTTTGGTGCTCAGCCTTCCTTATGGTCCAGCTCTCACAGCCATATTTTACTACTGGGAAAACCATAACTTTGACTACATAGACCTTTGTCGGCAAAGTGATGTCTCTACTTTTTAATATGCTGTCTAGGATTTCTGTTGCTTTCCTCCCAAGGAAAAAGTGTCTTAATTTCATGGCTGCAGTCACCATCTGCAGTAATCTTGGAGCCCAAGAAGGTGAAATCTGCCACTGCTTCCATTTCTTCCCTTTCTATTTGCCGGGAAGGGATGGGACCAGTTGCCATGATCTTAGTTTGTTGAATGTTGAGTTTCAAACCAGTTTTGCACTCTCCTCTTTCACCCTCATCAAGAGGCTCTTTAGCTACTCTTCACTTTCTGCCATTAGAATGGTATCATCTGCGTAGCTGAGATTGTTTATATTTCTCCCAGCAATCTTAATTCCAGCTGGTGATTCATCCAGCCCAGCATTTCATCTGATGTACTCTACATCTAAGTTAAATAAGCAGGGTGACAATATACAGCCTTGTCATACTCCTTTCTCAATTTTGACCCAATTTTGACCCATATCCAGCTTTAACCATTGCTTCTTCAGGAGACAGGTAATGTGGTCTGATACTCCCATCTCTTTTAGAATTTGCCACAGTTGATTGTAATCCACACAGTCAAAGGCTTTAGTGTAGTCAATGAAGCAAAAGTAGATGTTTTTCCATGATCCAGCAAATGTTGGAAATTTGATCTCTAGTTCCTCTGTCTCTTTGAAACCCAGCTTGCACATCTCGTAGTTCTTGGTTCACATACTGCTGAAGCCTAGCTTGTAGTATTTTGAGCATTACCTTGCTAGCATGTTAAATGAGCACAATTGTACGGTAGTTTGAACATTCTTTGCCATTGCCCTTCTTTGGTATTGGAATGCAAACTGATTTTTTCCAATCCTGTGGCCAATCATTGTTTGCATGAAAGATACCTCTGATTTTCTTGAAGAGATCTCTAGTCTTCCCCATTCTCTTGTTTCCTCTATTTTTTGCACTGTTCATTTAAGAAGGCCTTCTTATCTCTCCTTGCTATTCTCTGGAAATCTGCATTCAGTTGGGTATGCAGATTGCCTTTCCCTTTCCTTCTTTCCACAGCTATTTGTAAAGCCCCATCAGACAGACACTTCGCTTTATTGCATTTATTTTCTTTGGGATGGTAGTAGCTACTTCTTATACAATGTTATGCACCTCTGTCCATAAGTACCTGAGTATCCTCAGGTACTCTGTCTACCAGATCTAATCCCTTAAATCTATTCCTCACCTCCACTATATATTTTAAGGGGTATCATTGAGGTCATACCTGAATGGCCTAGTGGTTTTCCCTACATTCTTCAATTTAAGCCTAAATTTTGTAATAAGAGGCTCATGATCTGTGTCACAGTCAGCTCCAGGTCTTGTTTTGACTATGTAGAGATTCTCCATCTTTGGCTGCAAAGAATATAATCAATCTGATTTCAGCGTTTTATCGGACATTTGATGATGTCTCTGTATCAAGTCGCCTCTTGGGTTATTGGAAAAGTGTATTTTTATGATCAGCTTGTTCTGTTAACAAAATTCTGTTAGCCTTTGCCCTGCTTCATTCATGGAGTACACATGTACTCCAAGGCCAAACTTGCCTGTTATTTTGGTTAACTTTAACATTCCAATCCCCTATGATGAAAAGGACATCTTTTTTAGTGTGAGTTCTACATGGTGTTGTACATCTTCAAAGAACTGGTCAACATCAGCCTCTTCGACACTACTTGAGAAGATACTAAAGAACTACATGACAGGATACTAAAGAATATAATTGCAGACATGACTTGAAAAGTCAAACTTGATGAACACTTTGTGGTAACACCCATGATAGGCTTACAACATTCCAAATGTAAATACCAGCCAGAAAACAAGTTCTGTCTCCTTGACTTTACAGCTTTATTTAATGCCACATGTGAGCATCTTTCACACACAAAGAGTTTCTCCTGTTCTCAGAGAATTTAGAATATTTTATAGTTTATCAACTCTTTCTAGGATATATATAGGAAGGGAAAATCTAATATGTCACCCAAATCCATTCTCCTTCCAAGCTAAATGCAATGCCTGGTGTGTATATAATTTTATAATCCAATTATTACTGGATAAAAGCTAGCTAAAACTTTAAAGTGTATATTCTAATTATTACATTTATGAAATATCTTAAACATTATTATAGAAATATTTTATGGAATATTATTGAATTATCTTCAACATTATTAAATGTATCATTACATTTAAATTAGGTAAAAAAAGGAAAGACTAAAACATTAACTAGAAATTCAGATCCTTTAAATGGCTAACAGGTCTATTTTTTTTTTACCTGAAGCCCTCTCCAATGCAGTTTTGCTATTAAGCAAAATCTAAAGGAAAGTAATCAATTCCAACTAAAAAGCACTTATCCTGGAACGACTATGCGTAAGACCATTCAAACTGCTGGCTAGCTGCCAAAACCCAGACTACTGCTATTCAGTGTTTCTGACTATCACAAGAGCACAAGGGGCCATGCATAATTGACTAGAAGATGGGCTAAAACTGTGCCCAATCAGTATGTGATCAAAAACGCGTGGAATATTCAGCGCCACTTGATTACATGGAGGCACATCCTTTCACTCTCCTCATGAAATCTTGTCAAGGTCCAGAGTACTGTAATAAGATCATTACTGTCAAGCGATACGAATCACAGGGAATGAGTCTTGGGATAGAAAGTCATACTTCACAAGCTTCTCTGGCCTTTTTAATTTTATTTTACTACATAGTGAGGCAGCAAGATGATGAGGTGACAGATAATGATCACATCACTGTATGGCAACTAAAAAAGTACTTTTAAGGAAAAAAATCAAATTGACTAAAAAAACTTCCATCTCATTTTACTTTATTAATAAAAACATTAATAGATTTAAACTGTCCTCACTATTTTATTTCTTGACATTAAATTAATCTGCTAAAATTATTTCTATAATATGTATACTCATCTAGTTGCAAAAATCTGTTTTCTACTAACAAAAAAAATTCATTATTCTGACAAAGGAAGAGAGAGTAGTGGACAGAATTGATAGCTGTAGCTATCTATTTCATTGTCTTAATATATATAGTGCATTTAGTTAACTGGTCTTACATTAAATATGTAACACAAAAGATGGAAGAATTGACAGTATAGGTTAATGAACCCTATTATAAGAGCTGGCTATCCCAACTATGGTAGAAAGGACTGTTGTTGATTTCTTTCATTCTGACAAACAATTTAAAAGAAAAATTATTAGTCACTAATAATATGATGATTTTGCATGAGGCAAAATGATTGGGGCATGAAATAAAAACTGAAATAATTTAAAAAAAATATTTTTCCCCTCTAGTATCAAAATCACAGATGCTTTTTCTCCAGATCAAAAACGGTTCTGTCTGTAATGCCCTAGAAGTAACAACACTATTTTTTTTCAGATATATAATGATTCTGTTCTAATGTAAAAAATCCAGGTTTTCTAGAAATCCAAGTTTTGAACTGTTTAATTTGAAAAGTTACAACCAATCAAGCATTTTATGTGATTTCTATTGGCTGCTACAATGAGATACTACAATGATTTTATGTGATATGAATGAATTTAATGAACAATACTACAATGATTTTTCAGTGATAATATGAGGCCTAATATTTTACTACAGTTTACTAACTAACAGCTAACGCAACCAAAATTAATATGTTTTGAGAATAAAACGGTTGTTGTTTTTTTTGCTAAGAATAAATGAGAAATCAACAAGAAAACAAGGTACTTACTCTTTGTGGTCCCCCTGCTACCATCTTAAACAGCTTTATTTTTGAAATAGGCAAAACTTCGTGACCTCTTTAAAATATGCCTATAAAAGGATTGTGGGAAATGAATTCTGACATAATCTCTTTATAATATGCTTAGATGTCTTTTTGTAAGTACTGCAATGAGAATCATTATTCCAATCTTTGCAAATGTCCTTCCTCCATTATTCCTAATAATATAAGTTCCTAGCATGCACTATTTTTAGCGATCAGCCACAGATACAACTTTGTGTTGAAGGATTCCTGATAAGGCACATCTGTGTAACACAAATTCATCCTAATATTTGGTGTTCCAAGATACTCCTTCCCATTTGGAAAGCTCTCCTGACCTGAAGTTAACAAGAGCTGAAAGACAGAAGAAAGCTCTCAATTTGTTTAGTGGATTAAAACAACAGATGCATTTCTCCTCCCTTGACTTCTACTCTTCAGCATAACAGCTTTCAATAGCACTCCTTTCATGCCAGCTAGTTTGTGACAGGTGACAAGTTTCCAAAGCAAAAGTGAGTTCATGTTAAATGTTATTAATTTCTGTTCTGAATCCTCCTGTCAAAATGCAATAAAGTACCTCTGTATATTTAACACAATTCATTTAATCTACAATTGTTTTATTAATTTGTTGGCTTAATTTGTATGCTGCCCATTGCTGAAGGCTCTGGCTAACAAAAAAAAATCATGAAAAGAATCCCTAAAATAAATAAGCCCATCCATGAACATTAAATAAAAAATCCCAACATTGCAAGGGACAAAGGAAAACATATAAAGTCACATGTCTAGCAACACATGTTAACATTCAAAGCATGTCTTCCTCCTAGACTAGATGAAAAAGACAGATCTTAACTGCTCTCCTGAAGTCCAGGAGGAAAGGGTTAATCTGGATGAAGCAGCTATAAAAAAAGTCCATTTTCTAGATTATGTCAAATGACATTCTTAAATATAGGTTTGGGACTGTCTGATTGGATGAACACAGTCCCATAGATAACTAGGCCATGCAGAGATTTAAGGGTGACAAACACATCTTTAATTGCACTCAGAAGCCAACTAACAATCAGTCCAGCTCCTGGAGGAGCAGATTACATGAATGGAATGGTAAATATTTATCACCACCCAAGCCACTGAATTTTGTATCAGCTATAGTTTCTGAATGCTTTTCAAGAGTAATCTAGTGCAGAACATGTCAGAATAATTCAAAGAAGTGTTATTTATGATCTCAATCAAAATTATGATCTCTCAGTCAAGAAATAGCTGAACATTGTGTACGAGATGTAGCTGTGCAAATGTCATCCTGCTCACAGCTGCCATCTACTCATCAAATAAGAACTGTAAGTCCTGGAGGACAATCAACTTGGGGACTGCCTTTCAATGAAGAGTACACATTCATTAATCTTTACTATAACTCTCTGAACAAAATCTAAAATATTCTACTAATAGATTCTACTAATGGATAAAGTGAAACAGAACAAAGATATGTCTGAGTATCTGAGAACTTCTCAAATGCTGTCATCTGAACTGCAGAACTAAGATAAAGAGTTTGGCAAAACCCAATATTCTAAAATCAGTCCTTAGCGCACTGCTTATACCAAAACCTGTGGCTCAATGCCTGATCATTTCATCAATACCTGATGAAACATAAAGATAAAGGTTTCCCCTGGCAGTCATGGCTGGTTCTAGGGGGCAGTGCTCATCAACATTCCAAGCTGAAGAGCCAGCATTCATCTGAAGATGCTTCCATGGTCATGTGGCCGGCATAATTACACTGAGGCGCATATACACTGTTACCATCCCACCGATCTACTTGCATTTTTTCAAGCTTGTGAACTGCTAGGTTGGCAGGATGATGAAAATACACATCCTCCAAATCTATGAGAACACCAATGGATTGAGAATCTAAAAGGATATAAAAGAGTTGGAGAAACACTTGCCATTAAGGAGGTGCGGAGGCACAACAGCTTAATGACGCCAGTTGTATTGACCAGAGATGGCCGGCACTCTGGTGATTTGAGCCGCAGCTCTGCATGATGGGTGAGCTCCCGTCACTCGCCTCCAGCTCCTGCCCACCCAGCAGTTCAAAAGCATGTAAAAATGCGATTAGATGGATGGGTACCTCTTTGGAGGGTGCCGGCCGGCAGCGATGGGGCTAGTGAGTCAGCATTGGACTCGCCCATCCCGGGGGTGGAACAGGAGCCTCGGAAGATGCCCTGGATGTGAACATCACTGGCCAGCTGACAGGGGCGGGGTTAATAAGTAATGTATAATCTCTAATCTTTGTAAGCCACCAAGAGTCTTTGGAATTGGCGGTATAGAAATGTGATTAATAAATAAATAAATAAAGGGAAGGTACCTTGGGAGTAATGATTTAAACAGGAGTCAACAGCCTTACCTCCTGATTCAAGATAATTAGATCACCTAGACTTAATGACTTAGATGTTAGAGTACTTCTTGACATCAATCAAGTAGTAGAACAGTCTCAGTAACAACCTCTGAGCTATGAACCTCAACTTTGTAAGTGATCTTATAGAATAACTGACCTTTGATACTACCTGAGCTATACATTTTTTCTCAATCCCTTTGAACATAGCACTTGTACTTTGTGTAGCTTGAATTTCATAATATTCTTGATCACAGGACAGCAGTGTTCCATGGGTTTGAGCACTGGGAGTCAATAGGATCAATCAACTTGCTTACAACTGTGGTAGACAGTTTTAAGGGATACTAAGTTCGCAAACCTCACTTTCTAATAATTTTTCTAGTCCTCCTATATAAAAGGAAGACAAAGGTTACCCAAACAATTATAGGCTTGATAAGTCTTATTGGAATGGTGACTAAAATGTGCTCCACAATAGAGAATTGTTTTATTTTCCACCATCTCATAACAAAGCAATTAACAAATAACAAGAAACTGTGTACCACATTTACAGATCTCAGTGTGGCTTTTGAACTCTAAATAGAAATATTCTGTGGAAGAAATTGACCAGCTTAAATATAAAACCCTGACTTTTACTCTTGGTTAAGGCTCACTATTCAAACACCAATTTAAAAGTCTGTACAGGTATAAATGGTTCTCTGAGTATACCCACTCATAATGGCGTTAAGACAGAATTGTATTCCAGCCCCAATGCTTTAATCTTTATGTCAATGATATACCAGGACTCCTGTATGCTGCAGACACTCAAATGCCAAAGAACCATGACATATATGATTAATATCTTTGTGTATGCTGATGACATGGTTTCTAATGGCACATTTCCAAATAGGCCTGAGAGACTGTTGCAAAAGTTAAATACTTACTATGTTTTTAATTTTTTAAACATCAGTAAAACCAAATCTAAAGTTCTTAAGCTTCAATACACCCTTTAGCAAGCTGAGAGCAATCTATGTAAGTAGCAGGATGACAAAGAAAGGAAAACTCTTATTTTTAACTAGAAAAAGTAAGAACACTTACTTCAATAATCTATATAGGGATATGAAAAATATTCTGTATGGGATCCATTTAATGTGTGGAACAGCTAGATGTTCTGACCCATATTAAAATAATAGATTATTTCATTCCAGATAAAACTAAAACAAGATTGTTTTGGGGGGGAAAGAGCAGGAAAAAGTCAAGGCCAAGATGTTTTTGGGTAACAGCATTTGTGGCGATCAATAGCTGTGGAGGGATAAGGGAGGGAAGGAATGGAAGATGCTGGGAATAATAGGGGCTGATGGCATATGCCTAATTGGAATACTGATGGCAGCAGCTGTTAAGCAGTAGGTGAGATAGGAAGGAGAACATGCTGGGACGATAAGGGGAACAGGCCAGGACATATACAATAGCAGAAGAGGAAGAGAGGAGGTAATATGTACCAACCTTGCCTTTTTATATTGTAAAAACACTCTGGGATCCCTCTGGATTTTGTTTAAGCCAAAACCCAGAATGACCAAAACATCCTGGATTTTGTTTCTGCTGAATAATGAGTAATATGCAG
>JANHZU010001356.1:3372-17946 GCA_032468055.1 Acrochordus granulatus | reverse complement strand
GACTCCGGGAGGCAGTGCAAGACAGGGGGGCCTGGCGTAATGCAGTCCATGGGGTTGCGAAGAGTTGGACACAACTGCGCGACTGAACAACAACTTACTTTAGTTCAACACTTACCATATACCTATTGCTGTAACCTGATTATTTGCTTCTCTTACTATTATACTGTTGTCTTACAAATATACTGAGAGCTGTGTACCAAGTCAAATTCCTTGTGTGTATAATTATTCTTGGCCAATAAAAGTATCTGTATCTATATGTGCCTATACAGTGGAGATAAGCAATGTGTATTTGAAAATAAGATAACAGAATAGAATTATAGGGCTGGAAGGGACCTTGGAAGTCTTCTCATCCAATTCCCTGCCCAAGGCAAGTCCTTATACCATTCCAGACAAATGTTTGTCCAATCTTGAAAACTGCCAGCAATGGAGCACCTACAACTCTGGAAGGCAAGCTGTTCCATTGCTTAATAGTTCCATCAGGAAATTCCTCCTTATCTCCAAGCTGGGTTTTCCTCTGACAAGCTTCCATCCATTGCTTCTTGTTCTGCCCTCAGGTGCTATGGAGAATAAATCAATGCCCCTTTCCCTGTGACAATCTTTCAAGTATTGGAAGACTGATACCATGTCTCCCCTAAGCCTTCTCTTTGTTAGCCTAAACATACCTAGTTCCCTTAGCTGTTCATTATACGTTTTAGCCTCCAGACACATTATCATCTTTCTTGTTCTTCTCTGAACTTTCTAGGGCCTCAGCATCTTTTTTGTATCACGGTGACCAAACCTGGACACAGTATTCCAAGTATAGCCAAATGTGCACTGTAGAGCAATGCTATCACTTCCCATGATCTAGATACTATCCCCTAAGCCAGCCCAGGACTGCATTTGACTTTTTTTGGCAAACATAGCACACTGCTGACTCATACTTAAGTGATGGTCCACGAGGACACCTAGATCCCTATCCCTGTGCATCCGATTTTTCCTATCTAACTGCTTAAGTTAAGCTGCTAAGAAGCTTACTTTTCTCACCACTGAATTGCATCTTGTTGGATAGAGCTCAATGCTTAAATCTATCAAGATCCTTCTAAATCTTGAGTTTATTTTCCAAAGTGTTAGCAATTCCCCCAGCTTTGTATCATCTGTGAATTTGATGAGCTCCCTTCAATCCCCTCATGTAGGTCATTTATGAAAAGGTTCAAGAGGACTGAGCTCAAGACAGATGCTTGAGGTACATGTTCCCCTCCATGTACATGTAATTGAGGACTATGTGTTAAGTGTGGTTGGTCAGCCATCTGCAAATCCATCTGGTAGTAGTACTGTCTATCCCATATTGTTCTATCTTACCAAAAATAAGGCTGTGGTATATTTTATCAAATGTCTTCCTCAAGTCTAAGTATCCAGCTCAAAAGTTTTTCCAATCCACAAACAGGGAATATAATTTCCTAGGTTTTTATGACTCTCCTGGGTTCGGGAGAATCACCCTACAAGATCCTCCAGACAGTGGTAGTTTACAAGGAGACTCTGGAATAGGGCTCCAAAGTTGTCAGATGAGTCATTCAGCTGGGAGGTGGGGCTACAATCACTTCACAGTTGAAAAGCAGCTATTTTGGAATTTGTTAAAAGGGACAATAAGCCATGTCTTCCACTTCTTAGATACCTTATTTTATTATTATCTTTACTAAACTAAAAGAGGGTCTTTTCAACACAGCTTGTTACTCCATTTTGAAGACCATTTTTGGGACATAATTATTACTATATGACAAGGTGAAGTGTTGCCAGGGGCGAGCTAAAATAAGGAAGTATGGAATATTTTTTTCTTTCTACTTTTAAGGGAGAGAAATAAGGATTTAAAAATTTGTAGTTCTGTTATTTTTTCATGAATATGCCACCTTCATTTGATATTGGAAGCCATAACTTTCAACTGTGGGAGGTTGTAATCTTCCAATTTTAATGGCTTCTGACCTATAAAAAACTTTTTAAAAATATCTATTCTTTGCCCACACGAGGGAGCTAAAGACTAAGAAGAAGATGAACCCAATAAAACAAAGTGGAAGGAATTTACACCACACGAAGCGTGCAAAAATCATTCTGGAGTATTCAAACCAAGTAACTCATTTTATAGATCAACAATGCTCCAGATATGTCACAAAAGAGGAGCAAGAGAAACAAATTACTCAAGTAATTGGAAGAAAGATGAGGCATCCAGAAATACATCCAAGCATAGAAAGTCATCAAACCACAGAGGTTACTGCACAAGTATTTGACAATATAAAAGGCTTAATTGTACTTTTGGAATATAAATTTGAAATCAAATATACCTGTCATGAAGATGGTTCAATTACAAATCCTCTTGTGCAACTGAAAGAATGGCTACAAGTAATTCTACAATCCTACAAGTTTTGGATTTCCATTTCAAAACTGAAAACTGGCAATGCTGATGCATTTGTTTTAAAAGTTGTATTTGAGAATCCCTTGAGAAAGGGTTTATATTTACCCTACAGACATTTTGAAGAAAATAAAGATTTTATTTATGAGGATAAAGCTGGAGAGAGTTACTTAAATTCAGTAATTTGAGTCAGGATGAATTTTTATTGGTTTGACTTATAAAAAGTGGGCTTGAAAATGAGATGAACAGGTTCTAGTCAAAGTTTGGAAAATACAATGGAAATTGAATTTGGAAAGTGTTTATGTTTAGAAGGAAGAGGGAAAGAAAAACATGTCAACTTTTTTCTTTTTTTATACATATAACATTTGAGTAATTGCTGGTTAAAAAATCTGAAAGAGTATTGGAAACTTGTCATTATAGAATTAGATCAGTAAATTATTGTTAAAATTTATAAATATTATTAAAAGTGAATTTGAAATAGATTATTTTAAAAGGAAGTTAAATGATTATTAAAATTGATTTTAGTTTATAGACATAATTTTAAAGAAATGTATAGAGTTTTAGAATGAATATAAAAATGGGAGTCATTTCCCCTTAAGGTTAAAGAATTTGAAAGAGTATAGTGACTTTTATTAATATAGATGATGATAATCTAGAAAATTAACAAGTGTAAATAGAAATATATACATTTCCCAAAATGGAAAAAAAATGGATTTGGTTAAAATGGCAGAGTAGGCCGTTTTAATCAAAGAGATTTTATTTTGTCCTATTTCTGTTGGGAAATTGCTTCTGGTTTTTATCCTTGAAACAGAAAAAAGTAAAACTTGGAATTTAGTTACTATAACTAACTGTGTAGTTATAGAAATCGCTTGAAGTAACTTTATTGTATTTATTGTAAACCATCCAAAGTCACTTGTAGTGAGATGGGAAGTTAATAAGTTTAACAAATAAATATAACTAAAGATAATGTGAAAAGTTAAGACTGTAAATTGTTAGTAATGTATTTTACTATGTTGGAAAGCATCAGAAGTCAACACCTTTTTTCCTCCTTTTTGTAAAATCCTGCACTCCTTCCCTTTCCTAATCTTTATTTTCATTGTATATTATAATAACCCTCAATAAAAAGTGAAAAAGAATAAAGGCGGTTTGTTTTCATGACCTGTTTTTAACAAACCCACGCATGTAATCACAAATCTGTTGCTTGATTTTCTTTTCCAGGATTTTGCCAGGTATTGATGTCAAGTTGACTGATTTGTAGTTTCCTGGGTCATCTTTTTCCCCTTTTTAGGACTGGAACCATATCAGCTTCTCTGGCAGTTCCCCCGTGCTCGGGGAGATCTGAAAGATTTCCTTCAGTGGTTCTGAGATCACATCTGCCAGCTCCTTCAGTACCCTGGGGGGTAAACCATCTGGACCAGGAGATTTGAACTTGTACAAAGCAGACAAGTGATCCTTGCCTATTTTGAGGGATCCTTGCATCCCTCTTCTGTTTCCCATGGTGCTGCTTTTGATAGTTGTACTATTTTTTCCTTTTGCACGAAGACAGATGCAAAGAAGGAATTAAGCAGTTCTGCTTTTTCCCTACTGCCCGTCACCTTCTTGCCATCTCCCATTAGTGTCATTTGTTGCAAGTCTTAGTTCATTCTGAGCCTTAGCCTTTCCTGATTCTGTCCTTGAAGTTTGGACTACTTGCTGGTATTCTGTTCTAGTTATGTGCCTCTCTTTTTATACTTGTCCTTTTTGTCAGAGAGCTCTTTGTGTAAACATGCTGGTCTCGTCTGGTGTCTCTTGTTTTTTTCTTTCTTTCTCTTTTTATTTGGGCCTTTATTACCTTGTTTTTCAGAATTTCCCAAGCATCCTGAACTGTTTTTTCCCTTAGGATTTCCATCCATGGAATCCTTCCTATTCCTATTTTCTCTTTTAGTTTGTTATAGTCACTCACTTACTTCTAGTAAAATACTTGTCTTTCTCAGTTGCTTTTGCCTGCACTATATTAAATTCTAGAATGAGATGGTCACTCTCCACCAAAGTTCCTACAATTTCCACACCCTTGACCATACCATTTCATCCCTATTAGTAAAAATTAAGTCTAGTATAGCTGACTTTCTATTTCTTCCCTCTACGTTTTGGATGATAAAGTTGTCAGTTAGGTATGTCAGGAACCTGTTCAATCTTCCATTAGGTGCAGAGTTTTTTCCCAGTTGATGTCAGGATAGTTAAAATCCTCCATTACTATAACGGTGTGCTTGGTGCATTCCTCAGTTAACTCATTTCCAAAAAGTTCAACCATTTCTTCTGCTTAATTGGATGTCCTGTAGCACACACCAATAACAATGTCCTATCTTTTTCCCCTAAAAAGATACTTTTAAGATTTTCATCCTGGAGCCCAGCAGACATGGTGTCATAATCAGTTCAGGCATTTAGCTATAAGCTGAAAGGCAACTGGTAGACCAGTTAGGTTGGAGCTTGCAGCTGGTGAAGCCTCTCAGATCAAAAGAGGGGCTCTTGGGAATAACCCCACAAGCTCTCAAACAATCGGCAGTTGCCTAGTTGAGGGGAAACAGAGTCCTCTGAAACTGGGTGCCTATCAAATGGAGTAGTGGGGGGAGAACGCAGTCCAGCCTTTGCCTTTTTATCCAGCAGCGCCAAATTGGTCTTAGCTTTTTTTAGTTATATTCTTTTTTCTGGATTATTTTTGGAACACTAAGAGCTCAATCCCATGTGGATTATAACTTTGTTTTCCTTTGCTACATCACAATATTTCGGGAGTTCATTGAAAAAGATGTTTGCTACCAGATAGATTTAAGTGGCAAAGAGATGGTTATGCTAAACTCTGAGTGTGTGTGAAGTGAATGGAAATAGAAAGTGCTTGAACTGTTGAACTGTCTGTAATTTGATAAACTGTCTGAAGTGAAAACATTAATATACATTATAACATTTTAAGACTCTGGCAATTTTATGAACTGCATCATTATAAGAAAGAATGAATTTTCCTGCTTCTTTATTTTGACTACTTGTGGGAATGTTTACCTGATATTGTTTTCTTCATTACGGACTGGTGGCTACCTTGTAGATTGGAAGCTTTTTTGGACAATGCTGTCTCTTCAGCTATGAAACGGAGATGACCACTGCCCCTTAGAGCCGGACCTGACTGAAAGGGGAAACCTTTATCTTTTTTGCTTTTATATCTGATGTGATGCAAAATATTATTTATATGCAATGTACTAATGAAACCAGAAGCATTTTTTTAGGTATAATGGATAAGCATATTGAAAAACAATATGGAGAGCTATTTCTGTATATGGTATCTGCAGTGATACTGGTTTATGCCAAAAACTGGAAAGAGGAGAAAATTCCTATAGTGGATGACTTTTAGAACTTACTGAATTGGCAGAGATGGCTAAATTGGCAACCCACTGAGGAATAACAATTTAAGGAAATTTTTGCCTGTTTGGAAGCTGTTCTGGAACTTTCTGCTGGTGAAATAAAACAAAAAAGTTTTTGTTGAAGGACTGATGATTAAGGGTTTAAGTTTATACATTTGATGATTAAGGGTTTAAGTTTATACATTTGGACAAAATGTTGTGTGATGGATTAGAAATAGGAATAATTAAAACATAAATATATAGATGGATAGCTTGATAGAAAGGAAATATTTATCATGATAAATAGATGGTTGATGATTAATAGTATATAGGTTTTCACAAAAGATTTGTTTATGATATGTTAGCTGATTAATTGAAAGAATGTATTTTTCCTTTTTTTATTATGGAATGAGTATTTTATATTAATTTGATTAGATTGAGAGAGGGGAACATGTTTCCCTTTTTTTCTTTTTATTGATTTATGGATAAATATAATGTATTTAAGGTTTTTTCTTTCTTTCTTTGGTTTAGTTACTTGTTTTGTATTTGTGTTTTAGGTTTTGTTATACTGCCATGCTGTATATCATATATTGTTTTGTATTGTACTGTTTTATATTTTATTCTTTTTAGTGTATGTATGTTAGTGGTATTTTATATTGTTGGAAAAATGTTTGCAACAAAAGTATAATAACAAATGTATTGTTGTTACTAACATAATAATGTATGTTAGTGGTATTTTATATTGTTGGAAAATAAAATCTTTATATAAAAAAGAAGACTTTTATCCTTGGTATCATGAATTTCTGAAGAGCTGAAGTAATTTTTTACTAACAATTCAATTTCTCTTCCTCCTCTTTTGTTGGGTCTGTTTCATTTGAACAGATTATATTCTTCTAACAGTATATTCAATCATGGGTTTCATCCCACTAAGTTTCAGTGATAGCAACAATATCATATCCTCCCTCTTCTATTAGGACTTCAAGTTCTCCCTGTTTATTCCCCATACTCTGAGAATTAGTGTACACACATCTGAGCCCCTTCTTGTTGATCCTTTTTATACTTCCTCTGTCTTTTGTTTAATTCCTTTCTTCTATTCCTGATTTATTATCTTGGGGTTTATGCATAGGTTTTGATTCTAAAAACTGGCTTCCTTCCCACTCCAGATGTAGTTTAAAGCCTTTGGATGAGCTTAGCCATGTGTCTTCCAAAAACATTATTCTCGATCCTTTTGAGATGCAGCTGGTATCTTGTTAGAAGCTCTTTGTGTAGATCATATAAACCATGGTCCAGAAATCCAAAGTTCTCTCCACAGCACCATCCCTTGAGCCAGTGGGTAACATCTAGAATCCTCCATTCCCTCACTGAATATTGGTTTTCCATTGGATGCACAGATGAAAACATCACTTGTTCTCCTATCTCTTTAGCTTTCCTGCCTAGCTACTCAAAATGCCTTGATATATTTTTCAGGCTGTTTTTTGTTATATAATTTGTCCCAACATGAAAGAGGAGAAAGGGATAATAATCAGTAGACCTGATTATTTGAGTAAGCCTCTCCATGACATCTTTGATCTTTGCACCTGGGAGTCAATATACCTTCCTCAATAGTTTTTCTGGTCTACAAATCACTGATTCTGTTCCTCTCAGAAGTGAGTCACAAATCACCAAATGCCTTTTTCTCTTTAGGGAACCCAGTGGCCTGCTCTTTTCTGTGACAGTCTTAAGCTACTTTTTTTTTTCCTATCTCTGAATCAGTTGATGAAGACCCTTCTCCAGATCTCTGCCTGTTTTCTTCCAGAGGGATTTGTTATTTGTTGTGCTGTGTATTGAGGCTTATATTTTGTAAAGGAGAAATGGTCCCTTTTTGTCATGTTAAAATTGGGTTTGTTTTAATTTTTTATTTATATTAGGAAGTGGGGACTTCCTAATATACAATATATTGGGACTGCCACCCATAGCTGACTCTAGGGGGCAGTCCTCATCTCTGTTTCCAAGCTCAAGAGCCAATGTTTCTGAAAATGCTTCCATGGTCATGTACACCAAGGCATACAGGTGCTGTTACCTTTCCCATCAAAGGTGGTACCTATTCATCTACTTGCATTTTTACATGCTTTCAAACTGCTAGGTTGGCAGGAGCTAGGTAGAGAACAGGAGCTCACCCCATTATGGAGCAGCTCTTGGGTCTCGAGCTCCTGACCTTCCAGCTGACAAGCCCAGCATTTTAACTGCTTCTGCCACCACATGCCCAGTGTCCTGAAGCTTGTATTTTGTAAATGGTCCCTTTTTGTCATGTTAAAACTTGGGATTTAATTTTTTTTTGTTTATATTAGGAAGTTGGGACCATTTTATGACAATGAAGTCATCCAGGTAGAATTGTCTGAAGTTTGAATCATGGGGTTGTGAAGAGGCAGACATGACTGATCCACTGAATGCCAACAACAACCCTTCTTCTATAGGTAAGCCCTTCAGATACTCAAACACAGCTATCATGTTGTCCTGCAGTCTTCTATTTCCCCAGCTAAGTATATTCAGTATCCTCAGCCATTATGCCTTTTTTTCTTAGGGGGCCTCTTACCCTTCTGCTTCCTCCTTTCCAGACATGCCAGTTTGCCAATGTCTTTCCTAAAATATGTTGCTTAAAACTACTTTAAATATTTAGTTCTAATCAAAATAACAAAAAAGGAAATGTCTTTTGATTTTGACAGTAAACTTCTGTTGATGTAATTGAGTGTTGCATTTGCTCTTTTTGCAGTTGCATAATAAAGTTGGGTTATGTTCAGTTTGTGTTGCACCAAGACACTTTTGCCTAGATATTTTGTGTGTACAATTGCCCAGTATTGTCTAACCCCATTCTATACTCTATACATGCTTTGATTTTTCTTAGCAACTGTGAAAGTAAAGTTGTTAAGTCCATCACAGTCACATGCTGTCTTAATAACTATGTCACTTAGTAACAAAGTTGCTGGTCCCAAAGCAAGGACTACCTGTATCTTCAATATTAGCCTGAGGGAAATGCAGAATTTTGGAAACTGTAAGAAGAATTCCCACCTCCATTTCTATTGGTGGAGAATCTTATTTTGGCATTTCTTATTATTGAGAAACCCATACTAGCTTCATAAAACTAGACTGGCTCTTATCCAACAATGTACTTTTTCCTAAATGACTGCTTGAACCTATTTCGGAATTCTGCCCAATATTGACTTCAAACCGATTGGTCTGTAGTTACTTAGATCCACTTTCCCCCCTCTTTCTGAACACAGAAACAACATTCCCATCATCTGGCACTACTGTATATCCATCCTTCATGTCTTTTCAAAGATCACAGAAACAGGCTCTTAGATGAGGGACAAGCGCCTTCAAAATTTTTGGATTTAATTGATCTGGCCTTGGAGACTTAAACTCATTCATGGTAGCGAGGTACTCCCTAGATATCTCTTTAATTACTCTGGGTTACCCCCTTTTTGTACTATTTATTCTGGACAGGTCCTTTTGAATAGAGTTCCTCTTTGAGGAGAAAACCAAAGCAAGGTAGAGGGCCTTATAAGCTTTATTTTGTGGGCCACCTGGAGAGGTTTGAGAATAGTGGGAAATCAAAGAATATTTCTGAGGCCATGGGGATGTCAATGCATACATAGTTTCTGCTGGTTGGGGCTGTCAAGATTAACAGTTTTTTCCATCAGTTTATTTTAGTGACCAAGAAGCTATCCTAGGTATGTATCCATCCATAGATTGTTTCCTACAGCTTAGCCATCTGGAAGCACTGCATGATACTCAATTTGATAAGAAAACTCTAATTCATACAACTTAACATCATTTTGTAGCAGCAGTCCTACCCCTTCCTTCTTCTTTTGCTTAATAATTTTTGTTGCTTTTAGTTTCCCTTACAGGTCTACATTTCTTTTGCACTTTAGACTTTATAACCTCCTTTCTATAAATGTTAACTACTTATTGATAACTAATTCCTGGTGATTATACCCAATTTTTATTTTCTATATATGTCCCTTTTAACTCTCAACTCAGTGAATGTTCCCTTTGCATCCATAATAGTTTTCTAAACTAGTACCCATTTTTCTCCTCAGTTGAGTGATATGCTTTCAGTTCCAGTATCTTATTTTGGAGATGTTCCCAACCTTCTGTGCTCTCTTTGACTGAGTATTCCTGTCCATGGAATCCTGCCTAGTATTTTTTTATGAAATTGGCTCTCCTGGAATTCAGTGTGCACATACTATTTAGTCTAGTTTCTCTCTCTGCATCATTTTGAAAACCAAGGTGAAGTGGCAGCTTCCTCAAAAAGCTTCTACTGCTTTTTCCTCTTCAGCTAGATCTTTCTTTTGGTTAGATTTTAGGAAAGCTGATCCCACTGTCTCTTCAATCTTCTGGAAAATGAAAGTCAGAAGAATTATTGAGGAATTTGGAGACATCCCACTTTTGGCTAAATTATTTTTTTAACTGATACCTGGATAAAGTTTCCCACTGTTACTTTATTTTACTCCCCCTAAATTTTATAAACTGGTCCAAGGGAGATTTATCCAGATCTTCTGCATGACTTGGTAGTCTATGTTTTTTTTTAAATGTTTTTAATGAATTGTTTTTAGTGTTGTCAGCTGCCGAGAGTCTCCGGATTTCGGTGGCATACAAATAAAATAAATAAATAACATCCCCCCACAATGACAAAATTGAAGTTTCCTTGTGTTCTGATTCAAATGACTAGATTCGCACACTCACATTACTTCCTGGATTTCTATGTATGTGCATTTCCTTCAAAATAATGGCATTCTCCTTAACTTTAGATTGAGCTATTCATCTAAATTATTTATTTATATTTCACCTTTATTATTTTAAACAACTCAAGGCGGCAAACATATTTAACATACCTTTCTCCTCCTATTTTCCCCACAACAGCAATCCTGTGAAATGGGTTGGACTGAGAGAAAGTGACTGGCCCAAGGTCACCCAGCTGGCTTTCATGCCTAAAGCCTTTAATCTCTGCATCCCATTGACTAGTTTTGTCTTAATAGGTTTCAGTAATGTCTATTAAATCCTATTTGCTTTCCTACATTAAGATTTTTAATTCTCCCTATTTGTTCACCATACTCCATTCATTTTTATTGTCATTTTATAGTGAGGAAACCTTGCATCATAAAACATGATCTATTCCTTCCTGTACTCCACATGTTCATCAGTGAATCGCCACATCCAGCACTCCCAGTCTTGCTCCCAATATTAGGCATCAAATATTGTCTGGGCTCTCTTCTTACTCTCTCAGAAGATTTTCTCCAGATTAGGTTCACAAAGAGCTTGTTCTCATAGAAATGTATCCTGTGATCAAAGAATTTAAATAATTTTTTTTGGCACTACCTGAAATGCTTTCTATGTTCTCTTTTCTTCCTGGCTACATTCTTCAATAATAAAGAAGAAAATATCACCTGTGCTTTCAGCTTCTCCATTCTCCTGTCCCCAGTATTTCAGAATGCCTACCATAGACTTCAGATCCACTACTGGATATATTAAATTTGTTTCTAATCCCGTCTTAGCCATGAAAACCAGCTGGATGACCTTGGGCCAGACACTCTCTCTCAGCTCACCTCATCTCATAGATTTGCTGTTGTGGGGAAAATAGGAGGAGGAAGGTGGGTTTTTGCTGCCTTGAATTGTTCATAAAAATAATAAAGGCAAGATACAAATAAATATTTAACTTCTTATTCTTTTATATAGCAGTTTTTATGTGAATAGAATGCTACTATCAGCCTAAAAGTGGTACACCTTGAAAAATTGGCTGCCTCTTAGAGAATTAAGCCCCTGACATATTTCTCCTATTCTTTTAATTCCCCAAAGTCTTTGACTCTATAAGGATTTATATCATCCTTTTAGTATTCTGTCTGCATTTATATTTTCTGTTCCTCAATCATCCATAGCCTAAAAGAAGGATATGGGAGGAAAAGAAAAAGATCTGATTTCTTTCATGAATTTTTCTTGCATTATTGCCAGAAGCCAATTCCTACTTTATGCAAGCAATCAATGGGGAGAAGCCTGGCTCAGTATTCTTTTACATATTCTACTATATGTTTTTCATATGGATGATTAGATCATTTTAAAAGGATACTGCATAATAGGTCTAATCTTGCCATAGCAATTAGTACCACTACAAATGGACTAATACTCATTGCAATGTACTGTAGTGTACTTGTACTTTATTCAAGAAAGCAAGTTAATATTTCACTGAATATATTTGATTATCCTGTGTTGGCTTTGCCCTTGCTTTGCAATGATTTGGTTTTGCATAAATCGATGCAGGTGTTCTAATCCTTCTTTCCCGATGGAAAGAAAAAACCCTTCGACAAATTTCTTTAGATGTCATTTCAAATGCTCTCATATAAAGATGTACCTAAATTTAAGATGAAGAGTAAATAGAAAAAAAGTACAATACTTATTGCACAATAAGTACAACATTACTTGCATGGAAGAATTTAAATCCAAAGCACTGAACTCTTTCCAAGGAACCCACCCACTTTTGGTTTAGATGCCTGGGTCGAAATCAAAACACATGAATTGGAAGTTTTCACAGAACGTATCAGTGCCATTGGCAGCAACATCCAATTCTTACACAGGAGGATGTTAAAGATAATTGTCTGCCCCTTCTGGACTGTGAAATAAACATCAAAGAAGCATACAGGAAGCCTACTCACACAGATCAGTATTTAGATTTTGACTCCCACCAGCCACTGGAACCCAAACTAAAGGTTATCAGAACCTTACAACACTGGGCTAAAATCTTGCTTTCCAGCAGAGAAGGAAAAGAGAAGGAAAATATACACAACAAGAAAACTCTCAATAACTGTGGCTATCAAAACTGGTCCTTTGTCAAAGCTGCAAAAATGTTGAATAGGAGCATTTCCACAACAGATTCAAAAGAAGAATACAACAAACACAGCAACATTGTCATGCCATATGTTGCAGGATTATTGAAAAACTCAGGAGGATTTTCAGTAAACACAACATATATGTGTACTTCAAACCCAGGAACATGTTGAAACATAAACTTGTCCATCCCAAGGACAAAATCCCCAAACATAAACAGACCAATGTCATTTATGCCATACAACGTAATGAAGCTTATTCAGACTTTTACACTGGAGAAACTAAACAGTCTCTCTTTAAACAAATTCAGCAAGACAGGAGATTGAATGCTTCTTCAGTCCATTTGCATCTTACGGACAAGGGCCATTCCTCTGATGGCTACAAATTCCAAATTCTAGATAGAGAAGAAAATTGAATTGCTAGGGGAATCAAAGAGTTCATCTATGTAAACACATTTAAGCCTTCCTTGAATAAGAGGAGGTGAAATTAGACACCAATCATCTCCTGTTTACAATATACAGTAGCTCTGGCATACCTCCCAAAACATTTACCACCCCATTCACAAGTGTATCCACTTAACCCTTAGGCGCCAGATTAGCCTCCACTTTACATCTCTAAGTCTGTATTGTCTAAGCCTTTTTATTGTCTTTTTATTGTAGCCTGCTATGTGAGAAAGTTAATAAATTCCTGCCATCTCTCACCATTCCACTTTAAATTGATAAAGCTCCCTAGGACAGAATGAAATGTCTTCATATTAGTTACATCACAAAATAAAAATCCAGTTGCCTTTTTTGAGAAAGTTTTTTTGCAAGTTTTTGCAATTTTGCTATAATTGATCCAGAAAAAAAAAAACTTTATATTAACAAAGCTTTAGCATTAAGCTTTTGGGCCTGAGAAAGTAGAGAAAACTATCCAGAAACTACAACTGATTCAAAAGGCACAGACAGTTATGTGTACACCCAGAATAACATGTTACATCTTTGGTCCATAAATTTCATGGGTTACCAGTTTGCTTCCAAGTCCAATTCACTGTTCTGGTTTTGATCTTTAAAGCTATTCGTGACATGGGACTAGGTTATCTGAGGTACCGCCTCTCCCCAGTTAAATCAGCCTGCCCATTAGATCTGCCAGAAAAGACATGCTGTGGTAGCATCACTGAGGACTTACATTTGGTGGGACCCAGAAGATGTGCCTTTTCTGCTGTGGTACTCACCTTATGGAACCTTCTTGCCCACAAGATTAGATCAGCTCCATCCCTTTTGTTATTTCAGAAGGCCCTCAAGATCAGGCAATGTTAGGTCTCAAGCTGAATCAGAGACATGCTTCGATAGCTCCACTGCTGACATGGCTACTTTTATTGTGTCTTTACCTATGTGTATCTCTGTTTTTATAATATTTACTATTAATGTCATTTACAAGTTAATGTGATGTTCGAGTCTATGTACAGATGGGAAGTTGAGCAGTTGAAATAACCCAGAGCTGAATACACTCTAAACTGTAGAAATGACAGTGGAGTTTAGAAAGAGATCTACCGTTTTATCCCCCCTTACCATATCAGCAACACAATGTCAGCAGTACAGTTCTTCAAGTTTCTAGGCTCTATAATTTCCCAAGACTTAAAATAAGCACCATTATTAAGTAGGCACATCAGAGGATGTACTTCCTACATCAGCTCAAGAAGTTCAACCAGCCTCAAGAGTTGCTTATACAGTTCTACAGAGGGATTATTGAGTCTGTCTTTTGCACATCTATCTCATTCGGTGCAGCAACCATACAGGATAGATACAGACTCCAACGTATAGCCAAGATCGCAGAAAAGATAATTTCAACTAACCAGCCCTCCATAAAAGACATGTATATTGAGAGGGTCAAGAAAAGGGTGGAAAAATATTTGCAGATCTCTCTTACCCTGGACACAATTTGTTTGAACCTCTTCCATCTGATAAGCGCTACAGGGTACCGCATACCAAAACT
>JANHZU010001355.1:461533-476903 GCA_032468055.1 Acrochordus granulatus | reverse complement strand
GAGGGACAGATATTGAAGCTGAAGCTCAAGTACTTTGGCCACATAATGCGCAGAGAGGACTCATTAGAAAAGACTGTAATGCTGGGAAGGATTGAAGAGAAGAGGAGAAGGGGACGGCAGAGGATGAGATGGACAGATAGCATAGTCAGTGTGACGGGCGTGGGCTTGGGAAGATTCCGGAAGGCAGTGCAAGACAGGGGGGCCTGGCGTAATGTAGTCCATGGGGTCGCGAAGAGTCGGATACGACTGTGCAACTGAACAACAAAATGTCTCTGTTATATACATTAAACTTTTTATTTCACCAAAGTAGATATTTCTGCTGTCCTCATCCTCCTTTTTCTTGTTTCAGAGTCACTTATCCATCCGTTACTGGATGGCTCCTTTAACTGGATCAATTCCCTTGATATATTGCTGGTAAATTGCCAGCAGTTGTTTTTCCAATCGGGAATGACATACTTCTGCACTTTTGAACATTTGTGACCAAAATCCTATAGGCCACTTTTTTTGATTAAAGTAGGTTTGTCACAAATCCCTTGTACTCTCATCCTCTACGGCTCCCTCTGCCAGTTCCAAAAAATTTCATTTACTTGGAACTCATAAAGAAATAGCTTCTTGAACTAAAAGTTTTATTTCACTGAAAGTATCTTCTTGTCAATTTTATAACACCTTCTTTTTGCACCATTCAGGGAAAAGGAAAATGTTGTACCTTGTTATCCTTGGTGTAATGGTGTTCTGACCATAGGACTCCTATATTTGCTCTGGTTCCTGGATTCATTAGGATTAATTGCCTACTCTTAGGTGTGCATGTCTGTTTTCAGTTCAGTTGAATACTTCTTCAATAAAGATCCTTCATCAAAGATTAACATAATCACTACAAAGCATACCCTAACAGGATATAGCTGAATGAAAGCAACCTTCAGATAAAATGTGAACAGTTAATTTCCTAATTAGATAAAGACAACATTATACAATTCAATTGCAAAGAACTTTTAAAAGTATTAATTCTACAGCCAAAAGCTGTTTAAAAAATTCAGATATACCATAACAACCCATGGAAGCTCTCTCAAATATTGTAATCCACCTAAAGTTTAAAAATTAAAACAAAGAAGTTACCACCCTCCTTTCTTTCTGAATGACATTCATTGTTAATTCCTCTCTCTTTCATTCAAAACACTTATGTCTTCATTGTTTGGGATTTTTTCTTTTTATCTTGTAAGTACTTTTATTTTCTTTATTCCCTATTATCAGTGCCATAAGCAGAGGCACCTGCAACATAAACTCAGCAGATCTTTTTTGCCTCCTTCCCCCCAGTCTTCAATGCTGGACCCCTGTTGAAAGACAGGGTGAAATTACTGGTAAAAACTAGAATGCAAAGCATTCTTGAGGGTAGTTTAACAGATAAGCAATAGTAATTAGCAAACTATTGCTTCTTAGAGACTGCCTAGGTCTTTTCAAGAGTAACAATCATCTTTTCCTAACAGTAACATCTGAATGAAAATGCATTTACAAAAGCAGTTAAAATTCAGATATTATTTGGATAAAGGGATTAAAATCCAGCCCATTTATTAGAATCATTTTTACACTAGAGTAGTGTAATGAGTATTTTTTGTCAGAAACCAGCAAAAAAAATTGCAAACCATTTACAGGATGATGTAAATGATTGTAAATGCAAGCTGGTTGCCAAGCTCCCAAAATGTGATCATACCATGGTGGGAAGTACAGCTGTCATAACTTTGAGGACAAGTTATAAGTAATTTTTGGAGTGTCTTCAAACAGTTGTTATGCAAGCAATCAATATTAAGTGAAGCTTCTCTATATAATTGAATTTGATCATCATTAGACACAAATTTATTTATGTATACATTTGGGTTTATTTAGTCTAACTGAAGAACTACTGAAAGCAGCAACAAGTTCTCACAGAGAATCTATTGCATTTTTGCTTTTAACTCCCAACTTATCTCTCCCACTTTATCAATCTCCAAATTATTTTCATTGTATACAAACAACAAATACAAAACTCATTTGAAGTATTCACCATTCTCCTTTACCTAAATTTCACATCTGTAGGTAATGAACCCTAATGCACAATTATTTCCCCTTATTTCTGTGGCTGCATACGTTCCTATTGTTTGCACAGATTGCATAAATGTTTTCAAACTTTCTGAGGATTCTTTTCTTCTCTTAAAAAAATAAAATGTTTTCCTGTCTTCTGAGAAACCATGAGTCACTTCCTCATAAGTTCCTCCAATAATGTCTATGTTTTCTGACTGGAGAAATCACTACCCATTCCTTGACATTACCCAAATTGGGAAAAAATCCAGATAGTAATAACCACACCATACTAGGATTTGCTAAAAAAATAAGTCTAATAATGCAAGCTTGATCTAGTTGTTGGAGGAAATAACCTTTTAGCTTCTTAATATATTCAAAATTAAATCCTTCTTTGCAAGCATCACGATACCAGCAGGAATGTTTCCCAAGCCCTAAGACAACTATACTAAAATGCATTTTGCAAAATGTAGTGTTGGGAGGGTGCAGAATTAATTCTGTTTCTATGAAGGAAAGGGAAAGACTAGTTATTAGTATATGGCTAGTATTGATTGGGTGGTGTGGGGAGAGTATACTTGGAGCTTTCTTGTGCTTAAATTTTAATACACAGAACTGTCTTATATTAAGCATAATCTCTCAGACATTAATCATTCTATTATGTGTATAGCAATCAAATTCTGCATGGCTTGAATAAAAATGAGACAATAGATTATGAAAACATGATTGAACATACAATACTTTGTAATTTAGTTGATCAATCTTTAGAAATAAATACTCATCACCTGTATCTACATGGGCCTTTACCAAGAAAATCTTCAATCAAACCCTATTCTGCTTGAAACAATATTTTGTCCATAGCAAAACAAACAACTCATCTGCTTCCATAAAATAACCAAAACCTCAAAATACAATGGGTATGTTCAGGGACAAGCCATACAAAATGGGATGATCTCTAATACTTTGTGAATGGAACATTTTGCATTTTCCTAGCAGCCAAAGTATAAATGGCAATTTAATAATAATCCCTGGTACTTATAGTATTTCTTAATACAAATGGATATTTTATCCAAAATAGGACCGATTACCAGGACTCTGACCATGCTTTTATGTGGTCTTCATCATTATGTCACTTTTTTTTCTAAAGATAGAAGAAAGAAGAAAAGATACAATAGATAAAGGAGGAGCTACCATCAATTGCCATCAATCTTTCATGTTCGTGACATTTATATTATAATTGGTGAAAATGTTACTATTCATAAAATCATTTTGCAGTCTACCTGAAAAGTGGAAAAATATTTGATTGATAAGCAATCATGTGAAAGATACTACAGGCTTCAAATAACTTCCTAACTATATGTGTGTGTGTGTGTTTATACACACACACACACACACATATATAAAGACATAAAGATCCAATACTTCAAAATTGCTCTAGGAATTGCCAATTATTCTAACAATGGGACATTAAAGTATCTTTCAGGATTCATTAGCATTGCTGCTGTTCTCAGATATCCATAACTATGTCCTGTTACATGACAATTGTTGCTTACATAATTATACCTAGGCTAGTCATGAATAAACTCAAAACAAAATTGGAATCTCTGTATCCCAGGACAACCCCACTTTCATCTCCAGAGGCCAATATAATATAAGGAACTGGCCACAGGAGTCTGCAGGATAAGGTAAAAAAAAAGTCAAGGTGGCAGCCATAGTACTTCAAACAATGAATACAAAACCAGGCAAAGCATGGATTGTAAGGCATAGATCACCATCTTGACATTTGGGTGATGCCCTGCAGAGGTTCCTGAAATTGGTGTTAAAATTCTGATTTGATAAAGTTGTGTAAAATAGTGTTACTCTCTCTGTTCATTTAGAATTCATTTAATTAAAAAATGGTTCAAAAATTATTTGGAAGAAGTGCTTTTGATGAGTGGATTCTTTAAAGTATTGGTGATTTTGTTTTCAAGCTTTTGGGAAGTCTGAAAGCAATAAATGCAAGGATAGTCTAAAATTATGTTGGGTAGTTTTTTGTGTTCCTCTAGTATGGGAACCTAGTCATTGCTTAAAGCTATCCTGTTAAGCCAAATAATGATTTGTTGGGGCATAGTATATTATGTGACCATAATTATGCTTACATAATTTAGTTTAGGTATTAGTACATTATGTAAACTCAACAAGCATGTTTTTATGTAAAATTTGTGGCTTCCAGATTAAAAGCAGGCCCAATTAGTCCCAAAATTTCCAAGGATATTCATTACCTTGATTAGGTCCTGTTATATTCTCAAAACATAGTAGGAAATTAGAATGAGTAATCTAAGAGTCTGACATGATGATAGCCCAGAAGGTTCCTAAAGCATGATTTTCTAGGCATTCCATCTCCCTATTGTTCTAGGAAATGTTGAGTTCATTGCACCTAAAGTGCAAAGCCAATTATATATGCCAAGTGGGAAATCTTTTTAATAATATAGCTTTACTCCACACAGAAGAAAAAGCATCTGGGTATTTGTTTCCAAAGCAAGCACAAGGGCTCATTCTAAAGCACTAGATTTTAAACAGCTACAATCAGAAAGTCATGACATTATTGGCAAATACAGTTTCATTGGCATATACAGTTAAACACAGACAAAAGTTGGAAACTTTTACAAAGCAAAATGCATATAATTTAATATTTTATGGAGAAGATTTCTAATGCCTTGCTATCTGAAGTTTTGTTGCTTGTAATTTTTACTTGATAAAGTAAATTTGCCAATCGTAGTAGTAATAGTATAAAAATAATAACTATTTCAGGGAACAGTAATTTAAACATTGTCAGTAACTCATTTATCTGCTTTCTTCCAAGCAACCCATAAAGATCAATCTGGAGCCATGTATAATGCTTTATTTATTTAATTCCGCTACCACCCCCATTCTATCACTATGAAATGTGAAGCTATGGATGAGAACAGTGGAATAAGGGTATGTAACATACCTACCAACCCCAGCTGAGTCACAAAGGATTTTCTTTTAGGAAATGCCTGAAACTTTAACCACACACAAGAACTCCAGGTACAACAACCATATCAAAGTATTGTTTCAAAATGGCACTTCCAACAAATGGGATAAGATAACTGTAGCTGAGCTACAAAATTCTAGCCAACCTGGTAGGAGGTCCCCATTTAGTGATCCCAATTAGAATCAGCAACTCACTTTTTTTACACAAAGTGCTCTATAAATAAAACTGTGACTGTGCTTATGACCTTTCTTCTCTTTTGTTTTACAACTTGCTAAAATCATAAATATGACTTTGATCATAAAGTTACTTTTTCATCATTATTATAATTGTGAATTATTACAAAATAAGGCAGTTGCTAAACAAGGACTACCTATAAAGAGATAGAGAAAGCTCTTTGTTGACATCTAGCAATTGCTTGGATTTTTAAGGCTCAATTTGATAGTTCAAAACTGAAACACTCTTGATTTACTGGTCATGTGTTTAATCTGCTATAATTCTCATCTGTAAATAGAAGTCCTATTAAATGGCTTGCTAGAACAAGATTATTGAGCTGCAAACAAGCATGCTGTATGTTGGTTGTAGGACTGAGCCTCCTCGGTAGCTGGTTCAAGTTGCTGGTTTCTGGAAACCCAGAATGGACCCATTTGGTGTTTGGATCATGGAGAACATCACAAAGCTTGATTAAACTTAACCAGGAGAAAAAAGGGGAAATGACAGCATTCATCCTTTAACTAAGGTTTTAACCAGCCCTTGACATTTCGGATTAGGCCATACTTTTCAATCAGGCTGATTTTCTTTTTCTGCCCAAGACTAAGTGTCAGGAAATCCTGGGGTGGGAAAATATCAGTAGCAGGACAATTGAAATCTGCAACGAAAATGACCCTGCTCCCCTGACCACCACTAGCATATACACTGTTCCAAACCACGAAGGCAGATGATGGATTGGCCTGATTTCTAGAAACTTTCATTAGTTTCTACAGCTTCTTCTAGGTTAACAGAATGAGGAAAAGGTACCCCATTTGAAAATCAGAGGCCTTCTAAACTAATTGTTTCAACTATACCACTATAATGGGGTACACAGTAATTGTACTGTCATTTCATTTATTGAAAAGTTTCAGGAGACTGAGGAATGAAGAGAACATACATATTTTGGATATTATCCACTGATATCATCCCTCAGTATGATTAAATACATTCGTATTTGCTTTAATCTGCTATAATTTGTGTCATAGGTTGCCTGTTTAACCATTGCTTGGGGAACAAAGGAATGTTTTGACAATATGGCACAAGTTTATTTTCAAGATTTCATTTTCAATCACTGAGCAAATAGTTTCTTATGAAATTGCCTCTTTAGATAGCCATATAACTTTTCTATACACATATGTGGGTGCAAACAAATAAAATGAGATTGTTTCCACATGAGTGGCCAGGCTTTAAGAACATGCTTAATTATGCTGGTATAACTATGGTTTATTCAGTTAATGCAACTTCTGTGTTTCCTTAACCCACTGATTTATAAACTGGCCATACAAGCTGAATTATATGAGGATAGGCTAAAATTTGGCTGGTTAATTTGTATAAATCTAACTAAGATTATAGCCAACATTACCTATGTTTCCTGGGTCAGAAAAAGTTAGGCTGAATTAAAGAAAAAGCAAAATCAGCAAAAAAATAACCATAATATTCTCACTGGGGAGCAGCAAAGATACATGCAAAAGTGATCAGAGTTAATGACTTTTGGGGGGAATGGGATGGGGCTTGGAAACAAGTGATAGGAGAAACTTAAAATTCCTGTTATGTTTTACTACTTTATTCAGCAGGTATCACAAAGTGAATAAAACTGCACATAAAATTATGAACATGTTTCCCTAATACTTAATTTTATTGACCCTTTTATCTTCTAAATTTATTACATTTTGGGGGAAATCAATATTGCTGTATTAATATGACATATTTACTTATAGTTTAACTTAGTGTTCTCAAACTTGGCAATCTTAAGTGTATCGGTCACAACTCCCAGAATTTCCCAGACAGCCATGGGCATACCTTAAAGTTGTCAAGTTTAAGAAACCTTGGTTTAATTTAACCATAATTTAGTCAGTCCTTTTTTGGGGGGGGTTACTCCATACATTCATAAATGAAGAATAAATGAAGTACAGAAATTAGCTAACAATGTGCCAGGTTGAAATGTAATTTGTTATTGGGCTCATGTTGAGGCTTTTCCCCAACAGGAAGATACATTGATATTTCATTTCATTTATCTAACCTCGCATGAGGTTAGACAAGGCAAAGGAAATGGAGGAGGCCTCTTCTCTTTTGGATGTGGAGGCCCAGGTGAAGCTGATTCCCTTGATGCTAATTGGGTGAATTGATAGCCACTGGTTTCTATAAAGGAGGGTTATGCATATAAAAAGAAGTAATGAAGAGCTTGGATTGGAGGACTGGAGGAGTGAATGGGAGCAGGATGCAGCTTTCAAAAGAACTAAAGGTTTTGGTCTATCTGTTTAATTTGGTGATTTGTGCTAATCTTTTGTTCTTTGCTAGAAATGTTCCAGAGACTACACAGCTCCAAAATGGAATCAAGACATTGCCTTCTGAAGCATCCTCTCCCAACTCTTTGCAACTCATCACAGTGCAGTGTGATGAAGCTGAAATGGTGATTCAAATCCATCGAGATCTCTTTCAGACTGGCTACTTCATCCAAGCAAAAGATCTTAGCATTGGCCCACAAGCCTGCCAATATTCTGTTGTTAATGAGTCTGCTAGCTTCATTGTCTTCAAGATAGAGGTCCATGAATGTGGCTACAATTTACAGGTAATCTTGCAGTATTTGAATGCAGCTAAAATCATCTTGGGCTGATTTTATATAATAGCTTAACATTTTATACGTTAAGCTATTCAACTATTTTTTTAATAAACCACAATTCACTATATTTTCACAATAAACTAAGATATAAACCATAATTTATAAGCCACAGTGGCTAGGCCTTTTCTTAAATAAGGTCTAGAAATAAGCCACTTCTTGGGTTGGTGAAAGATGTAACACCCCTCCCTTGTTCCTAGGTCTTCTGTTATAATGGAATGGATTTAAATAGCTATCTTAAAAAAGAAAATATATATGCTATGAAGAAATGAAATGCATTGGTGGTTTTTATTAACACTCAAATGCTTGAAATATTCTGGGATTAGCAATGTGCATCAGATTCAGGCAAACTGGATCAATCTGAGAATATTCTGTGGCAAAATCTTCTTTTTCTAACTGAAGCCTGGAAGTTTTATTCTTATAACTGAACCACCACTGTATTCAAAGTTTCATGAGCTTCTTTGGAATAGTAACCATAAACTGTGTAACAGCAGAAAATAACTTTAAGCCAAAGATATTCGCTATCTTTATAGCTATACTTAATAGCTGGCTGTAATTGTATGTGTTCACCAACTATGCTTACCAAAGTTAACCCCACTTTCTAGCTTTGCAGAATGCAAACAAGTTGGATATGTACAATGTACTAGGCTGGTTCTGTGCATTTGGGAATTCTGGTAGTCATTTCAATTTACTGCTAGGTTTGCATGTTGCCCTAACATAATAAATAAAACTTAATTTTGGTGTAGCATATTGCATGAGCCCAGCATAATGGATTATCAATTATCATTTATAAAAACTCCACCCACTATGGCTTATTTAGTTATAAAAACTCCACCCACTATGGCTTATTTAGTTAATTATGATTCAAAGCCACAAAATCTGCAAGTAATGAAAAATGATTAATTTATCTTCTATCATATATGGCCTATGACCTAGATTTGGAGATTTCTGCTTATTTGGAGATATGCAGCTGAAACATTCATGTTTTCTGAATCCAGAATGGAACTGAAATTGGTCTTAAATTCTACTTTTTTACAACTCCAAAACAGATAATGCTACGTTTGAAGAAAGGTTAGCCTCAGTTAAATCTCTTGAGCTAAGCTCCTGAAGTGCTGCTTTAAATTACCAATTTTAATTAATTAAATGGATTTAATCCATTAAATAAAAATGTAATCATATGACTGAAAATTATTTGTTCGCAAATTTTTGTAGTGCAGATCTAGTATGTGGTGGGAGACCCAAAATATGCTTCTTATCATAGTTTATAAACCTAGCCATTATAAAACTGTAAATACGAAACTGCTTTGTTCTTCCAGACATCTGACTCCTTGTTCTACAATGCTAGCTTATACTATAAACCAGACTCTGCAAGCAAGGCAGTAACTGTGAAGAGCCCAGTGGAGATCCCCATTACATGCCACTACCCATGGTGAGAAGTATTATCTAAGTTTACTGTCCAGTTGCTTATTTATGTCATGGTGCTATCTTTAAGTAATACACTTCCTTTTTAGGAAAAATAATGTGAGCAATAATGCCATCCAGACCACCTGGGTTCCGCTAACTTCAGCAATGTCTGAGGAAGGAAGGCAGTATTTTTCTTTGCGTCTGATGACAGGTAAATTAGATTCCATATTTTAGTTGGACAATGTGTGGGAAAGCCCATGATTTAATTTTTGTTATTACTGTATAACTACAGAAGACTGGCAGGCTGAAAGAGTTTCTGCTGAATACTTGCTGGGTGATGACCTCCATGTTCAAGCAGATATTGGAAAAGGAAACCATTTGCCACTCCGTCTGTTTATTGATACCTGCATGGTTACACCTGATGGAGATTCTGATCCACACTCTAAAATCCTCGACTTCCATGGGTAAAATGATATAGACTGTCCATTGGTAATGGAAAAATCCCTGGACAAGATTCCTGCCTCTGTCATTCCCCTCTCCAAACAAATCCCTATGGGATCTGTAAGACTATGTTCCAGTTGCCTGTTAAATTAACATTATTGTTGTCAGATGAATGTTGATTGTGCAATTACTCAGTTTTATAGACATTCAGTAAGCTTTGATAGCCTGGTTCATCAAGCCAGAACTATCCATGTTATCAGCATTGAGTTTACATACCACACTAACCACAACCTACTTTATGGCTTGCTATAATGAATGCATTGCTTTTCCACATCTATTTCAACAACACAAAACAAAAGATGCCAGGGTGGTAAAATTCTGTAAAATGGTGTTGAAAGGCCCTCCAATGTCTGACTTTCCAAGCATTTCTAAAAAAAAAGTTAAGCATTGTTACTTCAATAATTGTCTAAAAAGAACATGAAAGGAGAAGTACAGTGGCAAGAGACTCTTATCTCCTATAATCATGCTGTATGGGAGCGCCACCATATAAAAATGTTTGCTTAATTTCTTGAGTAGACTGTAAATCCATAAAACAACTTCACTGTCCCAATCATATGTAATAATTCTAGGCTTTAGAAATATAGTTTCTTGAAATTAGATGAAACACTTTGGCTATCAAATAATGAAGGGCTTTTTGAAAAAGTAGTATATGCTGTGATAATGTTCTATTTTTTTTTCTGGGTGTAGATGCTTGATAGATGGAACATCTCATGATGTAAAACCATCCTTCATAATTCCAAGACCTCAGTTAGAAACACTCCAGTTTACCATACCAGCATCCCAAATTGCTGGAGATGAAAGAAGTTTTGTGAGTACTCATTTGTCTTTGGTTATCTTATGCAATGAGATGGTAGCATTCCCTCTTCTAATCCAGTCTTCCACTTTCTATCAAGATCTATATTTCATGCCATCTGAAAGTCACTGAAGCTGCCAAAGAGCCAGATCTCTTAAATAAAGCTTGCTCGTTCAGCAGACAAAGAAAGGTGTAAGTACAATATGTTTGCATAAATAATAGAGATGGAAAAATTTCTGAAAGAAGCTAACATTTTTTTAATCTATCAGTTGGTTACCTGTAGAGGGTTCCATGGAAATCTGTAACTGCTGTGAGACCAAAGACTGTGATTCCCATGAAAGACACAAATCAAATGATACCAGCAGTCTTCATGTGCCAAGCCAGAGGAAACAAATGCCTTCTGAAACTGGTAGGTCAAAGCCACAGTAATGCACTAGATTGAGAATTATACATTCTATACTAGTAACTTGAAATTTCTCAAAATTGTCTTGAAATTAAGGGAAATGTTTATACACTTCTGTAAATTATATTAGAAATAGTATTTCAATTTACATCTTGAAGATGGATTGAACATATATGGATCTCTTTATTTGCCCTTTGCATAAAAAATAGGCAAGTGCTATTTTATGGCGAGCCTTGAGTGAGACTTTCTCAAAACCCTTGTCCTAATGAAAATATTTTGTTTTAGCTATAATTGACATCTCTAAAGGAGAAACAGAAGCTGATCTTGTAGTGGGTCCCATCTTAATCCAGAAGGCTGCTAAGAGCCATCAGAGAGACCAAATAAGAACAGAAGAGATGCTGGAAGAAGACAAGGAAGGTAGTGCCTAACTGAAGACTTATATATTTCTTTTTTCCTTTTTTTATGATTGTGGATCTTGATACATTACACGTTTCATTATTTCAAACAGTAATATTTATACAATATTAACTGGAGATTATTAGCATTTTGTTTAAGAGTTGAGAACAGAAAAGAAAAATATATTTTGTCAATACTGATCACAATTTAGGATATCAATGATACAAGCACAGAGATTATCATAGGCTTGCAGTTTTTAACAGTTTTTAATCCTGAGCTTTATATAAATAAAACTTGTATGTTGCCTAATTCCCAATAAGAACTTTCCACCTTGTTTATCATGAAGATTTATATTATGTAATGAAATTATGTTAGAAAATGCACCACCTCCACTTTCTACCTTTTGCACTCTGAATAGGCTGGAACATAATATATATTAGGAAGTTAGTTGAGTTAAAACTGGTGGACATGAGTCATATATCTATATTCTTGTTTACTGTTTGTAGAGAACTAGATCTCATTTTGGCAAAGGAGTTAATGGTGGCATATGAAGTTCTCAATGTCCAATGTATATGAAGTATATTCTGTTCAAACAGGAGTAGACATTTTTGCACCACCTAGGGGCAGTGGATGCCAATTCTCATAGACACTATCCAGCATAACTTGAGAACAGAAATTAGGGAAATATAGTTCAAATTCATTGGAGTCACTGGAGTCTTAGAAAACCTAACAATAATTTTGAACTCTACAAGCATTATCAGCACAGAAAGGTCAATACTGTACTTTTTTACAGGTGAATTTCCTGTTATAGAAACAGAAGCTGATTCTATAGTTGGACATCGGTTTATCCTCAAGACTGATAAAGCACTAATATGGCTTGTCAACTCAAACGAAACTATGAAAGGCAAGTTTTCTACAGATTTCTATCTTAAAAGCCATACAACATACTGAATAATCTACTATTGTAGCTTTTTATATTTTCACTGCTATTTTGCTATGAGAAATTTTTCTGCAAGCAACCATCACTTGTTTTGGTAATATTGTAATCTAACATTATGTTGATAAATATTACATGGGTATATACAAACAAGTATTGGTATCTTATTCTTAAAATAACAGATTAGAAAAAGTATAGCCTTTTAGCATTGTCCTAAGCCAAATATTGGTTACTTATATAAAACCATGGGTATTCATATGTCAAATTTGGAGACCACTCTTGTCCTTTACAAAGAAACTCTGGGTGAGTTATGGAAAGAAGCACAAGATATGGAAGCAATTTGGAAATAAACTGTAGAATGGTTTTGCTTAGTATAATGGCTTACTTAATAAAATGTTCCTTAAGAGTGATGTGCAATTTAAATACATGTATTTCCTAAGTTTAAGGCAGCCAAAGCAATTTTTGATGTACATTTCAATGATTTGCTTTAGAGAAGGGGGAGAAATCCTATGAATTTTTCTGCCAAAACAATCCCTTTGCCTTTTAAATCATTAAAGCCTTAAAAAAATTGTAAGAACTGTTTGAAAGCCAGTTTTAACAGATACTCTTGTCCATAGATGAGCTGTTGGACATGATACCTGATAATGAAACTGATGAACAAAGCTCTGGCAGTGGCAGTCTGGACCTTGTGACATTACCTTGGAAAGTGGTCGAAACTACATTGAATGGTATGATTATAACTATAAGATAAATGAGTGAAAGCTATGGCAGTAAAACATAAATCTAAACTTGACTGAATTATTCTTAATTCCTTTTAGATGCACCGGTGAAGGGAACTACTTTGGGACAAGCCCTCACTATAACAACTGAAATTTTGTTACTTTTTCTATTTAGTGGCATTGTTTAAATTTACATGCCACACTATATGCATGTACACGTAAAAATAAAATAAAGCAAATTAATGGAATTTTGTTGTATGTAAATTTATTAAATTAATATGCCATCTATCTTGCCATCAAGAGACTCTAGGCAGCTATAAGATTATGAATTCTCAGATTTATTGAAACAATGGGAAAGAAGATATATACATATCTATTTGCATTAATACAAACTTCTTATACACTACCTAGCTGACAATCAAGTGCATATAAGCTGCCAGCAGTTGCTAATCTATAGATAATACTTGGTCTAGAATATGAGTTTCTAACATGGCCAACATGACTATCCGTGTTCCTCTGAACACTTTCTTTGATATCTGCCAGGCCACTTGATCTTTCTTGTCTATATGATGATGATGATGTGGAGGCCACACAGACCAAAGAAGCACTATAGGAAATAAAGTTTGGTTGCTGCCACCTAGCATCTTCTTTTGAAGAATATTTGTCTGCTGGGGCAAAAGACAATGATACTTTGTGTAGAAAGTATCCTGGATGAATAGTTGAATCAGTTGCTTTCTGGTAATTTTATGAGAATGCTGAACAATTTCAGCACGTATCCAAAAATATAGAGAATCCTGAATCTAGTATATATACATATTTTAATTCTATCAGAATTCACATGCTCATACGTAGGCCTATAGATATTCATCTAGCTGCTTTTAGAGATGTTCACATTGAGTATAAGTATCTGCAGAAGGGCTAATAGCAGACGAGTCTGAACATTCTTCATGAATTAGGTTGCAGCTGTATAACAAATCTTCACTCTAAGGCATTAAGCAGTAACTCAGTCTCTGCACTGTGCCCACAGCAAAGCAGGACAAAATATGACTAGCCCTACCTTAATTTCATTGCACAATCTTGTATTTATGCCCTATGATGTGATATCACAGTGAGGGGTGGGCTTGCCTAGTGATGTCATCACACGTATTCAGATACCATGAAAGAACATTTTGTTCTTGCCAGCAAAAGAAACAAGCCCATTGGCTTGTTTTGGGGGCTAATCAGCAATTACCAGTTTAGAGTTAGAACAGATATAACCTGCTATTGCTAACCTGTTTTGCCATCAAGGAACAATAAAAGTCCCTCTCTGCTTGGATTTTTTAAGTTCTGAGAATTAAGTTACGTAAATTAACTTCAAAAGCTACATAATATATACAGACCCTTGTTTTTTCTCCATCCGCCCCCACTCTTGATGAAACCAAAACACAAATCATTTGATTTCTTAATGTTCCAAAAAGAGGAAAATGTTGATTCCCAGTATTTAGTTCTACTTTATTCACCTATGTTTAAGACTGTAAAACCCCTTTGAAAAACAGACTACTTAGAAAATTGCTGGCACACATGCTGTTTTATTCCCTTCCTTTCAAACTCTCTCAACGGTATCATGATAGCAAAGTTGCCCATAAACCTTTGCTCTGAAACAGCCGAGAGTGTGGGCTCGACCCACTCGCCTTGCAGAACGGGATAGTGAAGGTTTGTGTGGAAGTAAAGCAGCAGAAAAGGATATTTGTCTCTAGCAGTATTCACAAGGAGTGGGGGTAGCAATAGTGGGAATAATAATAGCAATGGGGAAAAGCAGAGGAAAGTGAGTGGTGAGTAAATAGCTCGATACTTGTGTGTGTTGTCTAGGGACTTGAATTGTTAACTCTCTGGTGTCTTGAGTCCACCAAATTGGGTATAGTTCTTTAAAGGAACCTGTGACACACTTGCAAAATTAGATGTATCAAAAATTGTACTGAAATAGTTATTGGTATTGAGGGGTCATGTCTAGAGTTACCTGGTTATTGCCACTTTGAGAAATGTGATTGTGGTGATTGTCAGATGGAATGGTAAGAAAATAATTACTCTTGTAGAAATGTAACTCACATAAATTAGTAAATTAGGTTGCTTGAAGGGAGCGCCTGGAGATAAGAGACCAGATGGCCGAAAGAAGAATTTTTCAGAAGACCTTTTTTGCTATCCTCACCTAGAGATTTATGGGGGGTGTAACTCTTAGCTGATAGCTCTGTAGAACTTGGGAATGTAGAGCACAGATAGCCCAATAATTGCCACACGTAATGCGCATGCTACGGGAGGGGTTGGGACAGCAAATGG